>JAVYIG010002150.1:0-267728 GCA_035222895.1 Strongylocentrotus droebachiensis
TTCTCTATTGGATCATGTTGGTTGTACCAAAGAAAATAAAATAAGTCAAAGTGGTGTCATTGATCTAGGTATTAGCGACCATTATTTTACTTTCTGTACACGGAAAAATGTTAGACTGGCTATAGGTCATCACAGGACTAATGATATCAGATCCATGAAAAAATATACAGAAGAGTCTTTCAATCTTCAACTATCTGTTGTTGATTGGTCACGAATAACTGACTGTACAGATGTAAATGAGGCATGGTCAATATTTCAACATGTTTTTATCTCAAATTTGAATATGATAGCGCCACTGAAACGGATAAGAATAAAACAAAGATCAGAAACTTGGGTGACTAAAGATATTCTTTCCCTAATTCAAGAGAGAAATATAGTATACAAAAAATGGAGGAAAAGAGCAAAAGATGAGAAGCTCTATAAAAGATACAGAGTATTAAGAAATATGGTCCAAAGAGAGGTGAAAAAGGCTAAACTCGATTACTTACAAAACAAGATAGAAGAAAATAAACAAGATTCGAAAAAACTTTGGCAGAATCTAAAAAGCTTAGGATTGAAAAATAAGAAGCGAAAAGAACAAGAATCTGTCATTAAAATTGATGGGGAATTATGTCATGATAAGATGGCCATCGCTGATGAATTCAATTCTCATTTCACAAATGTGGCTGCCAAATTAGTAGACAAACTCCCCCCTTCCAAAGACTTTTTCAGCGCAGACAATGATTGTATTCGTGACTTTTACGAAAGAAAAGGTGTACGTGAAAACAGCTTCGAGTTATTACCAATCAGTGAACAATTTGTTTTCAAAGAGTTACGTAAGTTGAATGTATCAAAAAGTACTGGGTTAGACTTGATTCCAGCTAAATTTCTAAAAGATGGTGCGAAGGTTTTATTTAAGCCTCTAAGTTACTTAATGAACCTATCTATCTTGACGAGTACTTTTCCAGAAGATATGAAAATAGCAAAAGTGACTCCACTTTATAAAAAGAAAGATAAAACTGATGTTAGCAACTATAGACCTATTAGTGTTTTAAGCGTAGCATCAAAGATTCTAGAAAAATCGGTCTGTGTTCAAATTGAAAGATACTTCAAAGAAAATGATATAATTTATGAATTTCAATCTGGTTTTCGACATGATTATTCGACTGAAACATGTCTAATTCATTTGACTGATTATTTGAGGAGAGAAACTTCCCAAGGGCGCTTTGTTGGTATGGTGCTCCTTGATCTGCAAAAAGCTTTTGATACAGTTAATCATTGCGTCTTATTGAAGAAGTTACAACTAATGGGTTTTGATAAGGCAAGTTTAGATTGGTTCAGATCCTACTTATCTAATCGGCACCAAGTAGTGGCCATTCATGATATTCGTTCCAAACTAATGCCTATAACATGCGGTGTTCCTCAGGGAAGTATTTTAGGCCCAATTCTATTTTCAAGTTATATAAATGATATGTGTACCTGTATAAAAGACTTCAAACTATTATTGTACGCAGATGACAGCGTACTACTCTATTCAAATCCTGATCCTAAATATATTGAGGAAAAGCTCAGTGAACAGCTGTCTACGTGTGTCGATTGGATGACTGATAATAAGCTTTCTTTACACTTGGGAAAAACAGAAAGCATTTTATTTTGTTCTAAAAGTAGTTCTAAAAAGTCATTTGAATTCAAAGTGAGACACAATAATCAAGCAATCAAGAGAAAAGAGTCTGTGAAGTATTTAGGCATTGAGTTGGCTAGCGCAATTTCATTTTCATCTTTAGTAGAATCAGTTGTAAAAAAAGCAAATTCTCGTCTGAAATTTTTGTACAGATATCAAAGTTGTATGGATTTAAAAGCAAGACGTACACTCTGTTTTGCTCTTATTCAATGTTTATTTGACTATGCTAACCCTGCATGGTACAGTAACATAAACAAGTCAGATCAAAAGAAGTTGAAGATTATACAGAACAAAATGGTGAGATTTATCAACTGTTCTGGTCCAAGAACTCATGTTGGCTATAGCGAACTTTCTAAAGCTGGTTTTCTTGAAGTCGACCAAAGATCAAAACAACTCGCATTGCATCACGTGCATAAAATATATCATACTAGGTCGAATCATTATATTCGATCCAACTTCGATCTTGTTACTGACGTACATGATTATAATACAAGAAATAGACGATTCAACTTTAACTTACCAGAAAGAGTAGGTAGTATTGGAAATTCGTTTTATTACAATGCCATAAAACATTGGAATTCCCTTCCCAATGGTGTAAAAGAAATAGGAAACTATGATCATTTTAAGAGGAAATTAAAGGAATACCTAATACTTGACAGTCAGAGAAGAGAAGTGAATGACATGTTATATGATTGAAATTGTTATTCTTCTGTCGGTTCATACTTTTTCATGTTGTATATACTTATGTTTTCGTACGTTATAGAAATTCTACAAATTCATCATTATTTTCCTCTTCTTCCTTCTCCTCTTTTTCTTCTTCTCCTTCTTCTTTTTCTTCTTGTACTTAATATCATTTCTATCATCAGTTTAATGTTGTTATTATTATCTTTAATAAGTAGTTCTTTTAATTTTCTTATCTGTCTGTAAATATTACTATTTTAATTTATTAATTGTATACATGTCTGTAAGGGACCCCACTGGAAATAAGCTCTCGAGCTTTCGTGGGTTATCCTGTTCAAGCTGACTTATTTTTGATCTGTTATTATTGTATATTGTTGTATGTTGGAAGCTTGTCGAATAAAATCAATCAATCAATCAATCTCTTCTTTAAGAGAATGAGGGTAATCCTGGTGCCCAAACGTTTCTGAAAAGATAACGTTATAATTTATTATACAAGTCTCAAGAAATGAAATAACTGATTCAGGAGAAATACATGTAGCAAACATTTTCAGTAATATTATTGTTTCAGTAGTGCGGTGAAAAGTTTAACCGACAATTTTTAAGCATCAAGTGATGAAGCGATAACCACAAAATGCAGTACAGCCGAAGATAATCTGTCGGAACCCACAGAATTGTTTGATCTAGCTGCCAGCTGTTGATAGCGAATTTGAATAGAAAGAAATTAAGGGTTTTCCGATCACCAAGGCTACAGGGAATGTTGTCAAGATTTTGAAATATATTTTTAACATAAGCATTCTCCCCGTGTTATCCAAAATAATAGAAAAGGCAGTGCATATGAATCTCCTTGAATATGTGTTAGAAAAATGACTACTTATAACCCCAAACAGTTCGGTTTTCGACCTAACCATTCATGTGAGACCGCCCTCATAATGTATGGTCGATGAATTAGCAATGAATGTTGTGGGTATGTAAATGGATTAGCACTAATTGACTTACGCTCAGCGTTCGACATGGTATAGATCACCGTATTCTCATATTGTAGGCCTATATAAGTATATTGTCTAAATGCTGTTCTGATAAATGTCTTATTTGGTTTAAGTCCTATCTTAATGACAAGAAACAATATGCTTCGATGCAAAATAAAAAGTCAAACATCATGAATGTCAACACAGGATCGAGTGGCTCAGGGTTCAAGCCTTGGGCCCCTCTTGTTAACAGTCATACACGATCTTCCCAGGTATATAAATAGTAAAGGGAATGTTCATTATGTACGCGGGTGACATGACAATATCCGTTTATGGAAACAGTCTAACAGATATTGAAATCCAGCTTAAAAATGTAATGCAAGAAGCAAGTTGATCCCCAATCCAGAGAAGACCAAAGTCATGTTATTAGGCTCAAGACAAAAATTACATCGATTTTCAAATCTAAAGGTGCATGTTACATTAAAAGGTAAACCTGTTGAATGCGTTGATGAACCTATACGGTTACCATATCTAACAATACATTATTTTAAATGATACATCTCCTGGAAGCACTTTAATTGTATAACTAGAAAACATATAATTTGTTTTTTGCAGATGTAAAGAAAAATTATTTGCTTGAATCCACAAAGTATTAGTTCGAAATAACCGTTTCTACCAGAGTTTGTGGATTTGTGTGTGACCAGTACCAGCTAGAATCATCAGCAAATAAAATGAAATACAAAACATCAGATGGGAAATGAAAGTCATTAATACAATAAAGAGCGGACCAAGGAGAGATCCACGAAGTACGCCGCATGTGACATTCTGTAACCCTGAATCAAAACCGTTAAAGAAACAAACTGTTTTCCGTCAGCCAATTATATCTCTTAAACCAGCCCAGAGCTTTGCCCCTGATACTATAATGTGATAATTTCTCTAGCAAAAATTCATGATCTTATGATCTATAGTATCAAATGCCTTGGAATAATCATTTACCGATTGTGTGCATCTTTTTGTCTATTGCTTGTGAAATCTTATCTATAAAGTGCAGCAAGGCATGAAAGGTAGTATGTTTCTTTCGGAACCCAAACTGAAAGTTTGAGAATATTTTACTTTTGTTGAAAAATTATGTTTTAACATAAATCACTTTCTCAAGGATCTTAGAGAAGGAGGTTAAAAGTGAAACAGTACGGTAATTTGGGAAAGATTGGGAATCTCCCTTTTTAAAAACGGGTACAACTTTTGCATTATTCATGTATTCAGGGAATATTCCATATAACATTGATAAATTAAAAACATGAATGAGGGGTTGAATAATCCATAAGATAACGTGTTTAATTATATCATTATTATTCACTTTCGTAACCAGGACTTTTTCCAGCCTTAAGCGAATTCACAAAAGTAAGCAAATCTTCCCTAACTACTGGGAAAAGGAATACATTATTAGATTCTTTCAAGAAATAATGTAAGTACGCTAGAGCCCAATGTTAATAAATAATTTTTATAATGCCTCTCCAATTGTTTGTCATTACTGTTCAGAAAATCAATTTATGGATGGGTTTCGTAATAAACATGAAAATTATGTTACTGGCCTAAATTTAAATATTAGAAGTATGGCACTATGCTTACTAATTTTGACTCAAGAGTTCAGAGTAGACCATTTCATTCTAGATATATACAAATCTTCAATTCATTTGAATAGGAGTTAAAGGGAAATCTTTAATCAAAGAAGCAGACTGGTGAAAGTTTGAAAGAAATCGGACCAAAAAAAGAAGAAGAAAGTTATGAATTTTTGAAAGTAGTTATCACTAAACTTGAAATTAACCGAATCGGTAATGTCACTATAACGAAGTGGCGGAAAACTTTTCCATTAATGTAGCTCCACCACATAAAATGACTAACGGTAAACAAAAATTCAAAATCTATGACTCCAGAGTTTCTTTTCTGTTTAGAGAATCTTTGAAAATATGCTGATTATACATTGAGTTGTGCCCTAAGGGAAAAGGTAAGCGAAATGGCATTTTGGTGCAAGACAAACGGGAGATGTATCCGCGAATACATCACAATCCAGTATGAAATTGCCGATTTGAAATTGGCATAGCTTTAGTGATCTCATATTTTCAAACACTTCTAACTTTCTTATTATTGGTCCGATTTATTTCAACTGTTTGCCATTCGTATTCTCATATTTTTCTGCATCAATACAAATGAATCTTTAACAAAGTTTTGATTGCCCTTTAAAACCATAGGTCCTCTGGTTGCTTACTTACAAGTGGTAAAATAAAACATCCAATGCTTTTCTATGTCCTACAGTTTACAACTTTTATTAAAGTGTTAGTGAAAAATGTATTGAAAAGTTAATACCAGTTTGATTTAATGGATAGTCGTATATAAGCAAATGGTAGAATTTCAATCTCCTGTGAATATTGATGTAGATATTTAGCTTGTAATCGTTGATATTTTCATTAAAAGCAGAGTTTTCTTCCCTAAAGATGATGATTTTGAACTAATATGAAAAAATTAGTAGAAACTCTCAATAATTACTAGCAAGCACTATCTCTATTCCATAATAGAGAGTTCTACATGTATATGACATACTTTGTTAGCATAATGAAGAAAAAAAAGATGGTACCAGTTTATTGTACTTCAGATGATTAGTTCTTCTTTTGAGGATGGGGAATTAGTACTTTCCACTTTCTACGTAAATATATTTCAGTCTAGTGGAAAACCAATGTCTACATAAGCTGAACATCACTCATGGCGTCTTCAAATGAATTTCAGTAATAATATGAAATTGCATTTTTGTTTGATTCACAACATTTCTTTTTGATTTTCTAGTTTGTGACCAGTCTGTACATATCAAATGATGAATAAAATTTGATCCAATAATCAACAGATCTTGAATATGAATTGATTTCTTTTCTCCATAATGTTTTTATGTCCTATATAGGTATATTTTCTGAATAACAAATACAAATGTTTAAGCAGTATACCAGTTTTTAATCAGAAAATTTGCATTTATTGCAAAAGTGAAAAATGTAGAAAACACAGTACAAATTTAACATATATGTATTTCATTAAAATTTCCATAACACAATATTTCAAATTCATTATTTCAGGTTAACATAACAACTAAATAATTCAATTTCATATTTGATACTCATTTATAAAGATAACCAATGTTCTGTACAACAGAAACGAATACTGATCATGTGAACATTACCCCAACAATACATTTGCTACCAAATTTTCATACCAGAAGTATATCAAGCATATATGGCGGACATATTGACAACAACTAACTATAATTATTATCATTAATTTAATGTCATAGTTATAATCACTATTGACTGTAGCGGATACTATTATAATTTAGATGCACTGAATATTGTCCTCAAAATCCTCCATTTGACAAATGCAGTAATCTTTGCCAAATCTAAAGTGGTGCCCAATTCAAACACTCTTCAAAATATCTTCTTCTTTAATAATGGAGTAAGAAGAATTAAAGGAAAAACAAGGAAAACAAAAGATGAAAACTAATTAATTATTTGGCAAGCATTCAAAAGTAACAGTTTAAAGAGCATATTTATGTTCATTGCAAAGAATAAAAGTTGATCTATCAATTTTAATACATTCTCCTAGAAATCAACAGTAGTTCAAACTATTGAATTGTAGTTGCAGGATAAATCACTGGCTATAGCATCATAATGGAAAGGCACAATTCATATTTCATCCCTTTTAAATATTCATTGATAACAGGAAGAAATTTGGGCACTGTAAAATCAATTTCTTCTCCATCATTTAAAAAAATTATATTGGTGTAGAACTATAGTTGCAAATATCATGAATATCACAGTGCATGAGTAATGATCCCATGAAACAACATACAAGTTGATCAGAATTCGAACACATTCAGCTTTTTAAAGTCATGAAACATTATCAAAATCTTCTTGAAAGTATCATGAAGTCATTACTCCACTGACTACAATCATTTTAAAACATATACATTGGCATCATAATTGTTGAATAAGCAGCAATTTACATGGAAGATATATCTAAGATAGTGGAACACTTTTAAATACATAATGCCCTTTTCCACAAAATGTTAATTTACATCACATGTTAGATATTTGTTGTTTATTTCACACTAATTGGCAAGATTTGCGAGAAATGGACACTAAATCTCAAGAACATCATATTATTTGTGCAAACTATGTTTGAAATTATTTAAACAACTCTCAATTGCTATCTAAAAATGTCTATGTTAATACATACAATTACCTGTGACTGTCATAATGTAACTTAAATTGCAGTAATTCAATGAAGTTCCTTGCTCATACCAACTATGGTTGTAATTTTGTTTAAATTGGGACCTCAGGTGACTTTCTTCAAGCTGCAAAGTAGCTTGCTTAATCTACCTAATATTTAGTTATTTACACTGTTGAACAGTGAGAGGAGGCATAAATTCATTTTCCTCTAACTGGTTCCAAATCTGAACTTTAATTATTACAAAAATCATAATTCATTCAATTATAGCAAACAAGCGACAGAAACATGAAACTATGAATTTGCAAACAATAGATCAGAGTTGGAAGCTAATCTATCCAAATGCATTAAAATATTTTCATTCATATTGAAATAATACAAGATACCATTAAAAGTAAGTGAACATTGAAATGAGTCATCACTCATCACATTTATAAAATACCTTTCAATAATTCAACAATTTTCCTCCCCTAATCATGATGTCATCAGGTGTTAACACAAGTTATTTAAATGTTGAACTTCAATATATTTCTGGAAAAGTAGGCTGGGAATGGGGAAAAGAAATTATTCTCAACAGTTACAGAATTCAAAATCAACCTCAATTGCATTATTCAACTTTTAAGAATATTCATCATTAGATGATTACAATTTAAAAAAGTAGTCTTGAGAGTAAAGAGGTAATGACAACAGAACATGAAATCAGTTTCATCACAAATCACTTGTATTAGTTTGCTTTACAGTCGCGTTCTACTAATCTAGGCTAATGTGAAACCTGTCTGGGATGCCCAGTAAAGAGAATATCTTTGACAGGAGTAGAAGACCTAGCATTCTGTTCTCTGAAGGTGGAGGGGGATGTCTTCTGATAGTCACCATGCTTTCATTGAGAGCAGATATCAAGAGATCTAAGAACAGGTAGCAGCTCAAGAACTGAAATAAGAGGAGAGTTGGCGGACCGAGCACCCGCTGGACAGACTTCAAGTCATCATAGACAAAGTTATCTGGCATTGTGGTGAAGAGGGTGACAGCCGTTTTGGTTATATCACGGTAGTCTGGGAGGTTACTACCGAAAATAATGGTCATGGGAAAAGCAAAGCTAAGTATGAGGATGAAGATCATGAAGGTGAAGGCCATGACTTCATGGTAGCAGTCGGATATGACCGAGGTGAGAAGGTACATGCGAGGGTTGAGACGCAAGAGGTAGAGAAACTTGACACAGCTGAGAATGATGATAACTGCCAAGCTGTAGCCAAGAGCATTATCACTGGTTGCTGCAGTACGGAAACCTACAAAGCGAACAGATTCATCCCTCATCTGCTTGAAGAGCTGCTTTGTGATAACATAGCGGTAGATGTATAGACCAGCGGATACGTAGCAATTGACGATGATGGCAATTTCCAACAAGTTCCATTTGTCGCCTAAGTACTTCCTGATACCAATGGGCTTGTATCTGACGAACTCTCGATACATTACAAAGAACAGAGCCACAACAAAGAGGATTTCGCAGAGGATGACAAAGAGTTTATAATTAGCTGCGTAACGATGCAGCCTGACTGCCTGAACTTCAGGTAGCTTCAGCATTCCACCTGATGCAGGCGTCTCCATGAGGAATGTGACCACACAGAAGAGATTGGTGTTTGCATTGTATGCAGTCCACTCAACGAAGAGTGCCCTGGTGCGCGCATCCAGCCATCGGGCATCCACCATCTCTGCCAAAGAATCTTTAGCCTCTTCGTACATGGAGCCCAATACCCAGATATAGCCACTGCTTGGAAGCGACGTTGCATGACCCCACATACCCACGGCCTTGTCTGGGTAAAAATGCCAGGGAGAATAGTTGGAGAGACTCCATTCTTCTACTGTTTGCGAGGAGTTCAGCAAGGCAGACATGTTGACTATGGGCTGACTCCAAGATGCATTGTATAATTCTCTGTCCTCCGCGTCTGGAGTGAAAAGGGCTCGACAGTCATTGACCAGGTCTACAAATAGGGGGTGAGTTTCACAGGAACCTGCAATGCAAACCAGAAAGAAAAAAAATGGAAATAATTCATGACATATCACAAGTTCATAGTTTGAAGTTCATAACTTGGTTCTTGATAAATTGTGTTAATGAGAAAGCGGGATGGTGGGATGGACGGACAACCAAAAAACATAAAGCCTCCAGCACCACATTTGGTGGGCAGAGGCATAACTAGAACAGTGCAACAGTAGACAGAGACAGGATGAACATTACCATCAATTTGTACTTCTCTTATCAAAGATTGAAGAATGTAATCTTATGAAAACATAAAGGTATGTATTTTATGTAAACTTTAATTGTCTAAATTATCATTCAGTTTGTAAAACCCAATCGATCAGGGAGTTTTGATTCAATGCATGTTCCCAGAACCATATTTTCTAAACACTTCTGATTCTAGCCTGATGCTATATGACTCACTTGGTTTGACCCTGACTTGTCTTAGTCTCAGACCCCCTCCTATCAATGTGGATTGTTTCTCTGCTCCCCATCTATTCTCACTTAGTAGGCCAGGTAGAAGTGTTGAGTCCGCCCATTTCAAGAAACTACGGAAGTCGTTCATCTATAAGAGTTGGATATGTAATTAGATACATTAACCACAGCTTGATTTTCTTCTAAAATGTTGATATCTTGTATCAATATCTAAAAAAAAATTATTATAAAAAATAGTTGAGCAATACATCATCATTCTATATGATATGGAGCTGTTTATTTCATCAAATTTTAACTTTAAAATCACATATGTGTAATTTCTTTAACTTCAAGTAAATGTTGAATATTGTAACGCAATGATTTTCTTATAGATGTTTGGTTTTAAATAAAAATTATCTTTTGACAAACCAATTGAATTATGTGAGGAATTCATTAGCATGTAGGGTATGTATATTACTGATTGTTTTCATTAATTAGCAATGTCTGACAAGAAACCTACAATCAAATGTGAAAAATGGCAAAGAAAAGAAAAGGCAAAAAAAAAGGCAAAGAAAAAAAAAGAAAAGAAAAAAAAAAAGGAAAGGAAAAAAAAAGACTAAGAAAAAAAGGGGATAAAAAAGAAAAAAAAAAGAAGAGATATACAACTTTTAGCCTGAAAATCTCTCCTAAAGAGGACTCACCAGCTCGTAATCCTTGTTCTTGTGATAGAAGAAGAGTCCCTTGGTTCCTCTGGTCATCCAGTAGGCCTGCCTGTCCCTCTGGGTGTAGGTGATGGTGATGAGGAGATAGAAGAAGCACAAGAAACCAGCAATCTGCCACAGCAGGGAATACATGCGGGCCTTCAGCTGCTTGTTCCTCAGGTGAGAGTGGATGGTAGAAGCGGCTGGAGGTTGGTAATGGGCCATGGTGTTCCTTCGTTTCTGAAGTGCTCTTTGGGTCTCTTGGGCATCAGCTACGATTGGTATCAGGGATGAGACAGCGAAATTCCCCAATAGGAGGAGGAAGATTAAATGGGGGTCTGGGGGTGAAACACGGGGGTAAAAATTCAGCAGGAAACTTTAGAATATATTTTGAAAAGGACAAGTTCTCTCATTTAGATTTTAAATTTGAGAAATATTTTTTACCCTATCTTGCTTAAAAGAACTCTAAAACATCCAAGAAGATTATCTATCTATTTATTTATTTATTTGTTTATTTATCTTATTAGTACATGCAACCTTGACAATTATTTGTCTATTTACATTATTTACATTTGTTTTGTTTTAGTTTACTTTATTTTAGTTAAGAAAGTTATATGATTGTGAAAGTAATATGTACAGCGTCAGAGCCTGGCGGATACCGACGCTACATTAATATCCATATTATTATTATTATTATTATTATTATTAGAGAAATGAGATGCTATATGGTAAGTATTTCAAGTCTTGACTGATAGAGATGTAAAGGGCATGTGTTCAATTCCTGGCACTCAGTCTTTAAAAAGCAATGCATTTGATTTACATCGCTTTTCTCCAACCAGGTGTTAAAATGGTGAGGATGTGGACATCATTGTAGGCAATTGTAAAACTAGTTAGAATACTCACTAAAGAGTAGAGAATGTGGAATTTTATGGACAAGCCTAATCCAATGAATGGGATACTTTCTGTAAAGTGCTTAGAGACACATTGTGGATGTATTAAAGTGATACATATTCCAGAATACCAGCATTCTCGTTACCTCAGTGACCTTTAGCTTGCTGAAGGCTATAGAAGTTACTTATACCTGTAATCTTACTGGTTGTGAAAAATAATATGTTCTCAGTGTAGACCATTGGTATACATACCCACTTGAAGTTCCTCAATATCATCACTAAAATCCTCCTCTGGTTCAATCTGTTTGAAGATGAGAGATACAAAGACAGCAAGAAAAAGAATCTTGATGGGCTGTGTGATAAAGATGCTCTGAAAGGTAGCTATAAACAGAGAGATCAACCAGTCGATGCTGGATTGTTTGCCGTACTTGAGACCATACAGCATGGTGATGTATGAAGAAGCGAGCACAGTGGAGAACACCAACAGCCAAGCAATGTACACACAGGCATGCGGAAGACCCTGCAGTAATATTAAGAAGAAAAGAAATGTAAGGAAGCTTAAATACATGTTAATATAAATATCTCTCTCTTCTCCTAGCTGCGATATTTTTTATTATTTTTAATAACCTCATGATATTGAATTTCATATCTTGTTTTTTCGTGTGTTTTTTTTGTATTATTATTATTATTATTATTTATTTATTTTATTTTTTTTGGGGGGGGGAGTTTGTTCAGCAGTTGTGAAAACTGAACACATGATTTTAAAAACTGTCTTCCAATATTCCCCTACAAGGTTTTTAAACATTTCATCATTCCATTGAGATTAATTGCATAAGATGGTATATGCAGATAATCTTTGGAGTACATTGAGCACTGCCATTCAACATTGAATTCAAGTTGAACAAATCAATCCTCACAGTGGAAACCTGACAATGATAATTGAAACTATAATATGAGAGACATAATATTCACCCTGATTCTCTGTTTCAGCTTAATCTTTTCAAGAGGCACATCCTCATCGAGCAGAGACTCCTCAGGCGATGAAGGAGGAGTGATAATGTTCATTGCTGTCATGACAATGGTCTGCGCCTCGCTCAAAGCTTTCTTGTGTTCCTCAGGGTCATAGAACCTGTCTGCCAAGGACAGTCCCTTGACCATATCCAGCAAACGCGAGTATAGGTAGTAGTTGTGAGTGACACCACCGATCTGTAGTGGCTTAAGATCATCTGGAGAATCTTTGCTACATTCTGCAAGAACAATTTCCCCTTTTAGATGATCAGGATCCTCTTGGATTGATTGAGAAGTTGTGTCTTCTTTCGCTTCACTCTGTGGTTGGTCTACTTTGTCTAATCCTCCATGTCCGAATAATTCCACGCGCTTGGAACGCTTGTCACCACCCCATTCTTTCATGACTGCAGAGACGGATCGGAAGACAAAATCATCCCTCTCCTGGTGGAACAGGGAACTATTAAAAGAGATGCGAGATGGCAGAGTAGTGGTAGAGGAAGAAGCGGAAATGTTTCCAGGGTTGTCATCTTTAGAAGATGTGGAAGAACTATCTCCTCCGCCGACCCAATGATGAGATGACCTTTCTAACAATTGTTGATGACCTGGCAAGGTTCCTTTCTCCTCATTTTGGAATGATTTTGACATGCTCGTCGATGTGGCTGTATGGTAGGTTGACTCACTCTCCGCATCTTCCTTCCTGGTCAAGTCAATACTGGAAAGTGAATAGGTTATTTCAGGCTTCGATTTTACCGTGTCCTTCTCTTTATGAGCAGCTGTTCGCACCTTTATACTAGGTCTGATGTGCCTGAAGATTTGCACGATGATGAGATTGACAGGGAAGGCAATGAGAGAGCTCTGAATGCCAATTATGATCTCTTTGATGGTGATTCTAAACGTCCCAAAGTCCATGACCTGATCGGCCGGATCATTTGGGATGCCATAGAACATGATGCTTGTCATCATGCAGCACATGAGCAAGGACAGGCAGCAGCAAACTCGCTGTAGACAGGTGAAGTTGCTGTGCTTTGGACGCATCAGAACGGACAGCCAGAGGTGGCCATCACGGATATCACGTACAGTCCTTGCGGTGAACAGGTGTCCGAACTTGTGCAAGTCTTTGGATGATGCTATATGGAAGGTGTTGTCCAGACCAACCCCTCCTATCTCCACCATCATCCAGCTGTTGCAGATGAAATAGTAGCGCTCATCGCTCTCTAGATCATGGACTATGCAATGGCTCACATACCTAAGAGAAATAATCAAAATCAATGCAAATATTAATTCAATGACAAATCTTGAGTCTAGATAAATTGTCATTGCCCCATGTTACTTGTATAAAAAGCTATAATTTGAACAAGTACTAAATTTCAAACTGTGTCAAGGAACTTCTTAGAAGAGTCATGTTCACATCATGCGAGGGGGCCTTTAATCCTTTGTTCTGAGATTGACGGTCTATAAAACAATCCCACATCTTCTCTTTATCAAATATTTGTGAAATCATCTACAATAATCTTTCAGAAACAATGTAACGAACACAACCACCTACCAATTAGGACTACTGCCAGCATTGTTATGCCACAGTCTTAAAGCTTGAATATCCCCAAGGCCTTTGGCAGTGGTCAACAGGAATGAATCCGTCGACCCTCTGTCCAAGATAGGCGAGAAACTGTCATGCAGGACGTGTGGATCACTTTGACCTTCCTTGCCCGTCAGTGTGAGGGTAACGGTTGCTGTGGTGCCTGATCCACGGCGAATGCCTGTTACCACAGTGACATCGTAGAGGTACTGGTGGTAGGGGTCGTTGTCTTCTAAAACAGTGACTGCAGCCTGATCAATAATGCAAAAGGAAGCATCATTATATCATGAATTTCGTTAATTTTTAAGCATATCGGAGGAGTAGGGAATATGAATGAACCTTGTTCCCCCTTTAGTTTAATAACTTTTACTGATTAACAATTTAAAAAAAATCCTCTTCTAAAGGTGACCAACAGGTCAAAATCCCATTTCATCCTTGTATTTCCTTTTCGTGTTGTACGTGTTTTGCGCTGTGCATGAGGAATTTACCCCCACCCGCATCCCTTGGATCCACTTAGGCACCAATGTAAGTGGTCATAATGTGTGTTACACATCACTGGTAATTAGACTACCTGATTAAATAAACAACTTTGAGGGGTCAGTGACACAAAGACGTAACTCCAATTTGGCCATTTTGAGAAAAAGTGGTTTATGTGTCACTGAGCACTTGGGCCTTAAGGAGTTAAGTCTATGTTTCATTAGCCATTGACTTCAATAGGGTGTTGGGTGGAGTTAAGTCTTTGTGTTTCCTGGAAAGCCCACATTTTTCTGAACATTTTGATATCAAATATTCATTTTGGCAAAATAAGGTGTTACGTCTTTGTGTCACTGAACCCTCGACTTACTCTTCTTGCATCTCTCTTATCCTTCCTTCTTGCCCACACTGCCACCAAGACAAAGCTTGCCAGGACGCAAGCTACAAAGCTCACTACGATAGGGTTATCTACGAAGGTGAGAAACAGCTTGGCATCCTTGAAGATGTTGATCTTGTTTGGTGGGACGAAGAGCGAGGATCCAAAGAAGGTAAGGTGGTTGCATAGGCAGTGGGTTTTGGTGGGATTTGATAGAGGACCACCCTGTTTAGGATAAATAGGGGGGAAAAGGTGTTAAGAATAGCAAACTGGCATAAGTTAATCAGCTTGTAGGGAATTACCATCTTTGTCCAAATTACCATCCACCAGAAGAACTTTGGTTTTGAACCATGGTAATTTCATGGTATCAACAAACTTGATAGTAACATGCCAATTGTACATGATAATACAAAAATGAAAGTAGGATATCAACAGGGAAATAATACAGACCACAGGCAACATTCAATTAGTTTAAATTAAGATTTAAACTTTTTCTAGAGAAATTATAGTCAACTAAAGGAGTAATTGAAGAATTCTACAATGTCATATACAGACTCACTTTTAAACCTAGTTTGCTGAAATATCATATCATCATAATTTCTAGAAGAGACAGGACAGATCATTATTAGCAGACTAAAGAATATCTTATTTAACATTGAATGCACCATAACTGACAAATGCAGTCCCATACCTTACATCCTGCGCTGCCCCAAGCCTGCATGTCTTCATTCCAAAAAGTGCACTGTGGCGTGTGCATGAAAATAGACAGAGAGATGTTGTCATGTTCATAGACAGGCTGATCTTTACCATCATATAGACTGATCATCATCCCATCAGCAGCTGTATACCAAATCAAAGAGTATCAGATTAACATAATTAGCCATTTCAATGTGCATGCTTCTCCTTAGCAACGGTAACATAAATAGTGACATGAAAAATAGAATTTATCGCGAGAATATGCTATCAGCATAAGCAAGCAGATGACTACCATGATAGGAAGTGTAATGTAAAATAATGCAGTTGCATCATATTTTACAGTTTTTTCTCTCTTAGTTCCTGTTGCTATGGTAATAATGTACCTAGCAACCAATATATATTTAACGTGTTTTCAGAAATCAATTTAGGATATAGCTAGGTCAAATAAAACTTAAAATAAGACCTGTTCCACGTTACAGACATGATTTGCAGTCTTAAACTTATTCATAAAGCATGGTGTGGTTCAGAACTTTCACCCTGCATTAATTAGCTAGTGTGCCTATCTATATTTACAATCCATCCCCATTTTGAAACCTACCTCTCAAGTCAGCCGCAGAGACACTCCATGTGAAATTAGCAGCAGTGTTCATCAGGTCCTCGTTGCTGGAAATTACTACCGTAGCATTTCTCACGCAGCTTGTCTCATTGATGCTGATATTGGCTGTACAGATAGACAGGGTAACCATGGGCTCATTCTCAGCTCTGACTATCAGGTGCAAGGCTCCATCTTCAGGTATTGACGAATGGTTGACAAGAAGAGAAGCTGAGAAGTCCTTGGTGATATGTACAGAGACAGGATCCCCTGATAGGGGTTCTTCTACCGGTAGGTACACACTGATGTAATCAGACAGGTTTCGGACTGCATATTAAAGAAATAGATATACCAGTATCAAGGTAACCAGGTAATATTCAACATTCAAATACAGGGGGTGTAGCATGAGGATACTACACGTCTTTCCTGTGGCCTGACTTGGGGCCAATCAGGGATAATACGACTATGGACGACGCGACCACAGTATTTATGTGCGTGCAACATACATAGTGTGAGGAGAACTTCAGTATGTTTTGTGAATGCTAGCGTGTGCTGACCGTTAATCAAGTCCGTTCGTTTTAACGCAGTTGTCCAAAAGAAGTCGTAAATGACGTTAACCAGTATGTGCCATGCTACACTCCCTTTAATGTTAGGGTAACGTATAACACACGTTAAGCTAGAAATGAAACTTCTTGGTTAATGATCGATATTGCTTGAAAGTTTCCATTACATTGATGTGCAACATAAATAATAAGGTGCCCACTTAGGAAGACTTTTTACCTCAAGCTGAATTACATATTGGACGGTATAAACATTGCATAAGGGAACATGAAGCAATTGTTTCAGCAGTTCAATCTTTTATCCTAGGAAGAAGATTCTGCTAAGAGACGTTTTCATTTTTTTTTTTAATGGAGTCTTCCTCTTATGAACTGTCTTGAAAGTAACTGAGTATTTTATCCATCTCAAGTATCTAATGTGTGATTTTACCTTGTATTGTATTGTGATCTGCTTTCAGTTGGATTCCTACGATACTAGGGTTAAGAGATGCTCCTCCAGTTCCCCAACTGAATGGGTTCCATCTCAACGTTGACATCTGAAATCGAGCAAAGCATCCAGATATATCAATTTACATGACATCTAAAAATGGTCATTCACAAGTTTCAAAGTCTACTACCACTTGTCTGTGAGTTCACAATGGGCATCATAGGCAAATTTTAACAAGTTGATTTACAGCTTACTTGGTAAATTCTATGTTCAAATGCTGCACTTGGTGCTCACCATTGTCAATCCCTGGCGTAGGTTATTTTCCCTTTTTTTCTTCACTTTTTAACAGCCAAGTCATTATGTTAGGAACAATGTAACCAGTTATTCTTTATCTGATTCAGATTTTGAGTTACATAATCAAAGGAAAAGGAGAAATCAAATCTACTGAACTAATACATGGGGTATTTTCATATCCAATGAAGTCAGCTTTAACATGGTGGGAATTACTACTGACCTGCATACTAATCACTGTCGCATAGACACTGAAGAGAGTATCATCTAATACTCCATCTCGAGAAGGCATTGTAAAGCTACCAAGACCACCATCATCACCATCATCATCAGAACCTCTGAAGGTAGCCTCTGAGAGCTTGTCTCTGCTGATACTACCCACTGCTATGCTGAGAGCAGGAGATGTAATGATGGTAGCTTCCTCACTGGGAATCTTGCCGGCTACTATTGCATCTTGTATGTCATTGATGGCAGATACAGCAGCTTCAGTCAGTTCCTTTAGGAAACAAGTGGATCATAAGTTGAACTTAGCTCTAAGTTGGACTTAAATATTATGGAGAGCCATTTTTAGCCTTAACAAAATATATATTCAAAGGCGAAAATTCAAGAATTTTAGACTTGTTATTAATTTCACATTAAGTACATGACATCTCCTTGATAATAGATAATATGAATGATTTGAATCAACATTTTATGCCTTTTAAAATAACTTTAAAATGTTTTCATGGCTTTCCATAATTGTTAAGTCAAACTTAGGATCTAGTTTATGAAATACCCCCCCAGTAGTGATAATGAATGTAGCAGAGATCCAAAAATCACTTTGGTGACATTAACTTCAGCTAAATTTACCTCAGCAACATTTGGAAACTTTATTCTATCAACAATGTAGGAATTGGTTTAGGATGACATATGCAGACCTGCCAACCTCTGGAGTTCAAAAACTGTATTCTTTAATCCCAAAAGTTGTATTTTATTTTACTGACAAAAATTGTACTAAAAAAAATGGACTGATAAACGGATCAATGCCTCTTGTCTCTCTCTCTCTCTCTCTAAGTGCCATATCGTTTGACTTTGGCGATCATGCTGTTCCACAACCCTCGGCTCCTAGCTTTCTGTATTAGTACCACTCCCAGTTCTTTCACTCCTCTCTCTTCCAACAATTTCTGCAGACTGTCCATCCAAAGTATCCTCCTTCTTCCCTACTCCTTCTTCCCACAATTTTCCCTGTCAAAGCAAGGTTCTCTAGGCCTTCTTTACGTGTAATGTGACCCATGAACTTCAACTGCCTAATCAACATCTCACGTATCATTTTCCTTTGCACTCCAGCTCGTGTAAGAACTTCCTCATTACTAACTTTGTCAGTCCAGGGGATTTTCATCATTCTTCTTAGAAACCACATTTCGCAACTTTCCAAACGCTTTTTAGTATCAGAGGCTAAAGTCCACGTTTCACTACCATACATAAGTACTGGGTAGATGTAACAATTCAATACCCTTATTCTGGTCCTCATACACATTGTTCGATTTGTAAGAATTTTGCCTAACTTTGAAAATGCAGATTTAGCGAGAGCTATCCTTCTCTTGATCTCTGTCTTGCATCTAGCATCCTCGGTAATCATGCTGCCGAGGTAGTTAAATGAGGAGACTTGTTTAATAGTCTGTTCTTTCAGTTTCAAGTTACATTTTGGACTGCTCTTCTTGGATACCACCAGGCACTTTGTCTTGGTATAGTTGATCCCTAGTCCCATTCTCTCACTTTCTTTTACAACTACATTCAGGAGTCTTTGGAGATCTTTCTCTGATTCAGAAAATAAAACAGTGTCATCAGCATATCTAATATTTGTGATTGAATGACCACCCACTTGTATCCCATTTTCATCTTCCAATTCTCTTAGAATGATTTCACTATACATATTGAACAGGTCTGGCGACATTACACAACCCTGTCTGACTCCCCGTCTGATGTTGATATATTCACTACACTCTCCTTCTACCCTGATGCATGCAAACTGATTTCAATATAGACTTTGTAGCAGTCTTAGATCTTTCCTATATATATCAAGCTTTTTCAGCTCTTCAAAAAGTTCTGAATGTCTTACTTTATCAAAAGCCTTTGAATAATCAATAAAACACATGTACACATCCTTTTGCATTTCGACTGCTCTCTCCGTTATATTTCTAACCACAAATATTGCATTTCTTGTGCCCGCATCCTTTACAAAACCAAATTGTTCCCTTCCGACCATGGGAGTTATGCTTCTTCTTGCTCTCAAAAGCAGAATCCTCAAAATAATCTTAGTGATATGGCAAATAAGGCTGATTGTCCTATATTGCTCACAATCCACGGCTCCTGGTTTCTTTGGGAGAGTAATGAAAATGGATCTGCCCAATTCATCTGGAAATGTTCCATCATCACATATTTTGTTGATAATTTCTGTTAATCTATCAACTCCATATTCCTCTAATGCTTCAAACATTTCAGTGACCACACCATCTGGTCCAGCTGCTTTGTTCTTCTTCATCTTTGACATTGCCCAACGGACTTCAGATTTAAGAATTTTCTCCTCTTTGACTTCATCTGCAAAACTCGGCACTGCTTCCCTACTATCCTCAAAAAGTTCGCCAATGTATTGCGTCCACCTACTCATTTTGTCCTTCATTTCAAACAGGATTGACCCATCTTTTCCTTTGATACAGCCAGGGTTTGAACAACCAGACTTTTTACCTGAAATCTCATTTAATCTTTGGTAAACATTACTATTCTTATCGAATTGGTTTTCAATTTCTACACATTGTTCGTTTAGCCAGCTCTCTTTTGCCTCATTACACTTTTGCCTAATTTGTTTGTCTAGGTCCCTATATTTCTTGCATTGTCTATTTCATCATTAAAAGAATCTCCTCTGTCATCCATTTGTTCCTTCTTTTTCTCTCTTTCGTCGGCACATACTCTTCCGCTGTTTCTACCAGAATATTTCTCATTGTCTCCCACATGTTTTCTTCACCTTCATCTACGAGCAACTCAAACCTATTCTTTACTTGTACAGTAAATTCTTGACGTATGTCCGGTTTACTCAACTGTTTAAAATCCAATATTTTCACAACTTTTGGTCTCTTGAGTTTCTTTAATTTGCACTGAAGTGTACATATCACCGGCACATGATCACTCCCGCAGTCAGCCCCTGGATACGTTTTTGATTGTTTCACTGCTCTTTTAAATCTACTATTTATGGCAATATAGTCTATCTTGTTTCTGACGATGTCGCCAGGACTCTTCCAAGTGTATACTCGTCTAGGGTGTTCTTCGAACCAAGTATTAGTGATGACCATGTTCTCCCCCTCACACCACTGAACCCATCTGTCCCCTCGTTCATTCCTTTCACCAATCCCATGCGGACCTACTGCTTTGCCCTCTGTACCTTGACCGACTTTAGCGTTCAGGTCTCCCAGGACAATGACAATGTCATTCGATTTGCAATGAGATTTAGCTTTATCTAAGGAATCGTAAAAGGTGTCAATAACTTTGTCAGCACTATCTGCCGTGGGTGCATAAACCATTATGATTGAGATGTTAAAAGGGTGTCCCTGTAATTTCACTAGGAGCACCCTACCACTTACACACCAGTGTCCCAACACACTCTTTGAGATATCTGGATCCAGCAGTAACCCCAAACCTCTTTCATGCTTTTCACCTCCTGCATAAATCAATCTGTACTCATCTATCACAAACTCGCCGTTATTCAGCCATCTTGTTTCATTTAGTCCTAATATGTTGACATTTAGCCTCAACATCTCGTTTAACATTTTCCAGCTTGCCGCTCTGATACAGTGTTCTCACATTCCATGTTCCAACTCTGATGGTATTCCTATTGCGAACAGTAGCTGGCTGACGGTCGGGCCCACCTGTCGCCCAAGGGACACCCTACCGGGCAAGGTGCTTGTCCCTTGAGGTAGACGAGCCCCCTTCACGCCTTTGGCTTTTGCTTTAGATTTGTGGTTCATCATGATTGTTCTTGGAAAAATAGTGAAGTGGTTTTCCGTTGCCTTCTTCACCGCAGTAGTTAGCCAGAGCTGCCAACCTCCAGAACCGAAAATCAGTAATCACAAGGCTCAAAATCAGTAATTTTGGGTATAAATCAGTAATTTCCTATGCGGCGCTATGACTCTAATAAAAACGGCACGCCAACATTGCACAGACACATGATTATCTGACATTTTTGGTGATTTTACTCACACAAAGTTGTTAAATAATGAGTTTCATATCATCACAACACAGTCTTCCAGGAAAAATGGGGGAAAAAAAAAATATTAAAAAAAAAAAAAAAAAAAAAAAAAAAAAAAAAAAAAAAAAAATCATTTTTTTTTTTTTTTAAATCCGTAATTTTAAACAACATTCCGTAATGGTCGTTAATTTCCGTACCAATTACGGGAAATCCGTACTAGTTGGCAGCTCTGGTTAGCCGTATCTGGGATTATCCAGCACGCCAGTCATTATCAGAGGTTCACCGTTGTCCTAAAAGGATCTTCCGCCGAAACACTCCTACTGCATTCCTGCTGCCCAATGCAGAGCAAGCTAGGCTTATTTAAAGGCGGCATAAACTCGCCTTCCCAATTCAACGTCTTAGGGGATGCAAGTTTTTATTGGTCCTACTGGTGCCACCCAGTACCACCACCAGCCCCCTGATGTTGAATGGTCCCCTTTTAGTCGCCTTTTACGACACGCAGAGGATACGTGGGGGGTATTCTTGACAGGCCCACCCCACCAGAAATGCCTCTTGTATTCAGCCAATATGTGCATATTGTAAATTTTTAGAACCATTTAAAGAGAAACAGTTTTAACAAGGAGTATGAATTCTGCCAACAGTAGCACATGTCTATTCTTTCAGTTCATTATTTCTAATTACTTGAAAGACATTTATATTTCTGTGAATTCAAAACTAATATTAATCGCAAGTAAAAGGGGAAAAAATGAGGAGCACCTTATTAGACTGTGCTGTGTACTCCTCTTGATCTTGAGAAGTGTTGTTTGGGAGATGACTTTCTGTTTCCTTGGCAGCACTAAAAATGTTTGATAAGCCCTCCACCAGAACGATACCTGCTGACTCAATGATTCCTTGACTTTGAGTGTAAGACCCAGACTCTGCTTTCAGGAAGGATGTCATCTCAGATAGCGCATTTGCAGCTTTCACCTGTTTTTATATACGATGACAAATTATGTTTTAACATGTAAGCATGAAGAGGTGTGCAAAATTTCAAAAATTCAAGTTCATGGCCCCATTTCACAACATTTTTCATCAGTGACAAATGACAGATACTGTTATAAGCTAGTGAAATCTTTGCTTCTGATTGGTCGTCACCAGATTTGTCACTAAATTTTGTAATTTGTTATTGAAAAATGGATTTGTGAAACGGGTCCCTGATTGATTTATACAGGCATAACACTGTTTGAAAGAGAAATGTGAGAATGAATGATGCAGACTAATAGGTAAAGTATGGTTAATTGCAAGTGATACTAACATGTTTACATTTACAGATCTATTGTCATTGTTATACTTCACTTTGGTCATTTTCTTTGGGTACAATGTTGTCTGTTTGGGGCCAGTTGGACATTAAATTATATCACTTAACTCAGAGTATAAGTGCTGTTCTGGCTTTAAACAGACAATGTGAATATCTAGATGTAAATCATTGCATCATTGTAGGAGTGTCATGGCCGAGTGGTTTCAGGCGCTTGACTGAAGATGGTCGAGGGTTCAAATCCTGACACGGCAAGATATTAACCTACACTTGCTACTCTCCACCCAGGTGTTAAATGGGAACCCGGTAGGATGCGACCGTCATTGTTGGTCAAACAGTTTTTAAACGTCAAGTAACGCCTGGCTTGAATGGTCCCCAGGGATTGGAGATTGTGCACACAGTGTGTGCGGGCAAGTATTAAATTGAATGACCAGGGTAATAGTATATCTGTAAAGCTCCTAGAGACATTTGTATTAAGCGCTATATAAAAGCGAATTATTATTATTATCATCTCTTTTACCTGTACATCAGTAGAAATCTCTCGCTTGTTGTGAGTTATAACAGCTAGGGCAGCTGAGCTCTGCCTCAGAGATGACATAGACTCTACCGGTATCGCAGCAACAGAGTCAACGAGAGAAGAACGAATCTGTGAAGAAGAAAAGAAGAACAAGAAAG
Source organism: Strongylocentrotus droebachiensis (assembly GCA_035222895.1). Classification (NCBI taxonomy): domain Eukaryota; kingdom Metazoa; phylum Echinodermata; class Echinoidea; order Camarodonta; family Strongylocentrotidae; genus Strongylocentrotus; species Strongylocentrotus droebachiensis. The sequence goes on from JAVYIG010002150.1 coordinate 23,774, forward strand.
GTATGAGCTATCAGTGTATCCCAAGTGAATTTCTAAAATCACCTCAAGATTTATCTAATACAGTGAAACCTATCTATAATGACCACCTAAGGAAGACAAGAAAAGTGGTCTTTATAGGCAGGTGGTCTTTATGTACAGGTTCCTTTAGTACATATTTCAATGAGAAACCATTTTCATTGGAAACAAAAAATGTGGTCTTTGTAGACAGGTGGTCTTTCTATACAGGCGGTCACTAAAGCAGGTTTTACTGTATTTCAAAATAACTTACAATGACTTACATAGTTTTGATTATAGATACTTTTTTACATGTTTTATCCATGAGGTTAAAGTGACCACAGCATTGTACTGTTTCGTTGCAAACGTCTGTAGATGTAACTGCATCCCCCAAACTACCTTTTGTTCTACACTGTAAAACCCTCATCTTTTGATGTACATTTTTCATGCACTAGAACAATAATAGCTTTATATTGGTTTAAGTAGAAACAAGAGACATCACAATGATGATATCAGTTCCAGTCAGTCAGGATGAATTCAAAACAAGCATCTGCCTTTATAGCATTGGGAAAGCCTTGGAGCAAAACTTAGATGTCTGCAAAAGTATTATTTTTGGCCTTTGGAGAAAAAAGAGAATCATGAGCAAATGCAGTCAGCAGTTGTATGATTAAAAAGCAAACAAATTCATAAACAAACACAAAATGACCCCCCCCCCCCCCCTCTCTCAGAAAAAAGAAAATGTTCACTTCTTGCTCTGACTTCACAGAATGTTTCAACTACTAAAATAGAAATATAACATCTACTGAAGATGTGAAAGCACTTTTAAAGGTTTTACTGAAATTTACTAGATGTATATTAGGATAACTGTTTATGGCAAGGTTAAAGGTATAGACCAGTTATGGAGATGCCCCCCTCTCAAAAAATGAAATGGAAGCTCTTATTATCAATCATGTGAAAGAATATTCTTCTGGTTGCTTACTAACAAGCATTTATTGCATTCTTAGCTGTCAGGTAAAATAAACACCACTATCAACATCGCTATCAACTTCGACCTACCTCTGATCTGGTATCTCTCCATTCATCATTATCCTCATCATCATCATCCTCATCTCCAATGGCATTAAGAATTGACCCAAGAGCACTGATGAGCTGTGCAGCTTGTCCTGTATCTCCTACTGCTAACAATGAGTGCACATTGGATTCAACAGAGGATGTAATGTTCAGTAGTTTCTGAGTCGCATTTTCCCCTCCAGTATCTAAGGTTGGAAGATGGACCTGAGATTTTGAAGAGGAAAACAAAAATGGAAAAACAATAAAATGGGAAATACAAAACTTAAATGGCCTCACATAAAGTGGTGTTAATATCTACTGGTATTCTGCGTTAAGCAATACAAAAATTAAATTTTACTTCATTTCATTTATTCACTTCATAAAGTCAAAACATGAAACTATTCAATTCTCAACATATATTTATGTTGCAAGAATCAAACACAATGAAATAACCACAAAAATAGAATTTCAAAGAATTTCAAAAATATCTAAAGATCCACCGTTATCAATTTGGAGCACAGTGTAGTGAATTCTGGCTACTTACAAGTGAATAAAACACCAAAACTGATCTTGGAAAAATTCAAGTCACTACTGCTACAATAGAAAAGATCAAATCTCGTAAAGCATGGTACTCACTGTAGTACTCAGGAAGACTGATGTACTAGCCATGAAACAATCTATCACATTAACTTGAAGTAGAATAGTATAATCATGTGCACCATCTCCAACTGGGAGATACAGACCATCGTGCGATGACTCACTGCCTTCATAAAGTTGAAAACCTGCATACAATTTCAACAGATAAGTTTATAAGTCTCTGAAATAGTGTGTGTTACCTTGTCACACAAAAAATAATATGTACAATATGATTAGATTGAATGGAATACACAAACAAAAACTGTATTCATAATGTAGTATATGCAATGGACAGTTATAACTCTCAAATTCCAATCAATCTGTAGACTCTACCTGAAGCTATCAAATTGATCAATCAAGTTCATTCCCTGTTTAACAAAAAATTATTTTAAAACAGTCAATAATCATCAATATGATTTCATCAGATCGAACTTTTATGCAATGAAATATAGTAATATTTTATCTGGAAAATTGGAGATACAGTAAGCAAAACTGGAAATTGCTTCTTATCTATTTGAGGACAAATCATTAACGGCTGCAAGCATGTTGTAAGGATGTTTCACAATTTTCTCAAGGTCTATCTTTGTCTTGGCTAGTTTTCAACCTCAGACCGAAAGCAAATGAATGTAACAAACCTTTTCCTTCTGGGGGGTGTTTCACAAAGATCTTAAGTTGAACTTAACTCTAAGTTGGACTTAAAAGTTATGGAGAGCCATTTGTGTAGCCTTAAAATAAAATATATTTAAAAGCGAAAAATCAAGTATTTTAGACTTTATAAATTCCACATCAAGATCATGAAATCCCCTTGAATATAGAAAATATGAATGATTTGAATCAACATTTTATGCCTTTTAAAATAACTTTTGCAAAATATTTTCATGGATGCTACCGGCTTTCCAAAATTGTTAAGTCCAACTTAGAGATAAGTTCAACGTTAGATCTTTGTGAAACACCCCCCTGAGCCCTGTATTACAAAGAGTTGATATCAATCTCAACTTATTTGGGATTGATATCAATCGCAACTTATTTGGGATTGATATCAATCACAACTATGTACATAAGAGATGGGAGACTGCAAACTTGTGATTGATTGATTTAGTGACTTGATATTAATTCGGATCAATATCAACTCTTTGTAAGACGGGGCCGTGGTCTCATTATCGGGATCAGAGATTTTGGCTACATTGATTGTCGCTACTTTCAAAGCATACCTTCTCCCAGGCCCACAAAGTCTCCATCCACTACATTCACACTGCTGTATATCATCATCTCGTATGTTAGGGGATCATCCACATCAGTGAAGCCTTGACATGCGACAGTGAAGTCTGTTTGTAGGGCATATCCATCTATGGGTGTTACAGAACAGCTGCCTGATGTGGGTGGAGCATTGAATCTGACGCTGAATTGGGCGTAGCCCCCTGAACTGGAATTGGACAAGTAACCTGAAAAAAATTGAAAGTAGTTATTACATTGAGATGATGAAGAAATGATACCTCATAATCATAAACCAATATCACACTCTTTTGTATTAACTTGAATAATGACCCATGATAATAATGTATTACTATTTTTATTTAAAATAGGATTTCCCTACAAAAATGTAGAATGCGAGGCATATATAAGGAAGAAGATCATTCTTGCAGCATAGAGCAACATATTGAAATTAATTGAGGTGACTTAATCGAAAGCCAAAATCCAATGTAATGAAAGGGTATTTACATCTAATTAGCAACCACATTCTCACACTGCAAAAAGACATTTCAATCATTCAAACACATATGAAGCTTCCCTTATTAAACAATTCTTCCTTTCAGATATAAAAGATCACATCATTCAATCACCTGATAAAAATAAATTCTAGCTGGAGTTTTCAAATATTACACAGTAAAAACAAATTACTTCATACATGCAACGATACATGACATTATCTTTGATTTTGAATATCATAAATGCTAAACAAGCAAAAATTGAGGTAAAAAATAACCTTCATTAGCATCTATTAATTCCTAAGTTACGCACATCAAACATCTTAAAGTTGTAATCATTAGTTACTTATAATGAAACTGCCTCAGATTGAGAATACAAAACTTAAGAGGCTTGGAAATTAAGAAGAATACAACAATTATATCACCTCCAAACGAAAAAAATATCCCTCATTTATAATGCATATCTACCATGATGTTTGGTGCTTACCGGTAACTCGTATGACGATGCTACCCGTTACAGATATGGAATCAAATGTGTGAGGCTTGACGACCAGGTAGGGTTGGTCAATCCCTGTAGTAGTCTGTGAAGACAAATCACCTATATCAGAGTTATGATCTGACTCAAGACTCCATCGGAGGAATACATCTTCATTCTCACTGCCACAGTTGCTGCATGAGGCTTGTAGGACCAGACGCTCAGCTGTGAAGAAGTATGTGTTGCAGTTACTGATGCAACTGTGGATAAAAAGAGAAGACAAAGTTTTGTTTGTTTTGATGCAATCCATGTCCATCTGACCTGTAACTCCTGTAATAAAGAGCTTCTTGCCAATTGCCTCCTTTACAAAATCATCATCCATGTTAAATAGGGCATTTTACTTTCACTCTTAAATGTAATAAGGTCAAATGGGTCCCGCAATCATGAAACATGACGTCAAGCCTTTAAAATAATTTTAAAAGCCTAATTTTTTGTAAAATTTGGAAGATCTGTCATTTCCCGTTGATACGTTCACATCTTTAGTAGATTACTTGATTTTTAGGAGTTAAAATAACTCTAGCTGAACTGTTACGTACCCATTTGCCTTACCATGATATTAAAAAAACATACATCTAGCAAATTTCAGTAAAACCTTAATAAGTGCTTTCACATCTTCGGTAGATATTCTGATTTCCAGCTGCTGGCCAAGGTATTTGCTCAACTAAACGCTAAAGCCCTGAATCTGGTCAATATACATTTTCAAGAAATTTTACTCTACTCATATGTTCAATATATTTCCCAATTACTATCTCTAGCAATCTCAAATCTCTAACAAGAAAACCCAGAGCTTCTCCCTTTCCTTGCCCTAACCACTCCTTCACAAAATTCTATTAAAACAAATCATATATTCGGTAAACTGCAGGAAATGTCAATCAACCTTTCTACATTGTTATCTGTTGTCCATAACCATGGTATCAGCTAGATGCCAGATTGTCTTGATCCACTGGTTTATTATTACTTCTCATGTATGTGACCAACCTTTAAACCCTTCAAATTGAGGAGTTTTTTTATCGTAATGTTTTCACATCTTCAGTAGATGGGTCCTTGCATCAGCCAAGCTCCCTGTAGTGTTCACACATTGATTTTCTATCCTTTTTCCTTATCAAAAATCAAAAATATAGAATCTATTAAAGCGGAACTACTTGTAGCTACTTGTGCCCTCTATACAGCTAACATGATGCCTAAGGGGTACACGTTGTTCCCACATGGTCCCCTTTTTCTTAAATTAATTGAGAGCTGATTTGATGAGATAAGCACCTGCCAGTGACAAAGAAGGAAGGTCTAATCCCTCCTGGCCCAACTAGTGCAGATAGACTTTAAACTTAAGGAATTCTTAATATATGTTTTCACATCTTATGTAGATTACCTGATTTCTATTTCTGGCAATAGCCCCGGTGTCAACTGGATTCTTTGTTGGGTGGAGTCGGATGTTCTTCCATCCTTTGAAACAATCAGCCAGAAGTTCATCGTCACATTGGCTTGAAGGTTGCTGGTAAGTATTTCAACGTTGGAAGAGGGTGAATTCATCATGATTCCTTCATCTTCAAAACAAGCATCATCTTTCAGTAGAAAGGAACACAATAGGCAGGTTAGCAACTATTGAAAAAACATCTTCAATTTTTTGTTTTATTGCAACTTTTTCAACATTTTATATTTATATTAAAGATTTTGTTTAAAAATATGACACCGTAGCATGATGCATGGGCAATTCGAAATGATAATGGAGAGAGAATGCTAATTCTCAAAAAAAATCAGGCACAAAGTGCTGAATATTTTGAGGGAGTTTATTGAACAATTCATAAATATGTTCCATTGGTCAGGCCTGCCATCTAAGACTTCTCTCTCTTTTCATCTATTCTTGAACAAATACGGTACTAAAATGATAATGCTCCTCTTATACCTGTATTTTGTAGTGCTGCATCAAGAGATGAGTACATGATGTCAGGATCAACAAGTACACAGTACCATAGAAAGGTCAGGTCACTGGATGACCTAAGGGTCACATCGGGGTCATACGAGTTTGCTCCATCAACTATCAAGTTTGAAGATATACCTGGGGATCATATGTAATGAGAACTGTTACTTAAACTTACATTCACATATTCACTGGTGAACAGCCTATTCACTCAAATATAATATGAGGACATACAAACCGAGTATTAATGCAAACATGGTTACAAGAGCCAGGGGTCAATGAAAGAGTTCACTAGGTTGGAATACACATTAAATTTTGAATAAAGCATGCTTGAGCCCTTCATTATGTACTAAGGTTTATAGCTTTTAAAAATACTGTCTTATTCATTGAATGATTTCTGCCATTCTAAATATATATAGATATCACTGGAAACCTTAGAATATCTAGTTGAAAAAAATACACAAAACAAAAAACTTTGGCCATTGTGCCAAAGTGTCAAAAAGGATTTTAGAAAGGAGAAATAATTACCATGAGATCGTGAAGCTCCACCCTTGATAAAAGCTACCAATGGAGAAGGTTGGATCCGCAGCCAAGTGATGGTCTTTACTTCACCAGTCACTTCACCTGATGTTCTTAGATGAGTGTCAGCTTTCAGATTTAGGCTATAAATACCATAGGGTAGCGTTCCTCCTAGAATTGTCACTTGAGGTGTCTGGTGAGAGGGTACAAGACATTACTAATCATGCATCGATACAGATTGCATTTGAAGTTTATGATGTAATGTGTAAATATGCTCATAGAAAAAAAACATTCATTGGTATCAGACATAATACAAAGCAAATATGGTCTCATCCTGTTGCAATTGAGGTATCCATAACAATGTTCAAGGAAACATACAACTATAATTAAAATATAATTTTCACTTTAAGGGGTTCATCTACTTCAATAGTTTTCTCCCTCTTCTTTTTTCAATGTTTGAAGAATTGACTATATGTGTGAATAACAATTCTGCTTTAAAAATAATTATAAGCAAGGATAATAAATGCTTGACACAAGTGTTACCAAACAATCATATTTACACAAAATTATACCAACTAATGATGCATTTCTGCATTATTGATGAAATAATCGCATATCAAACATATATTTACATGTGTGATCTTTTCAAAAGCAATCACTACACCATCGTCTACAGTAGATGTGAATATCCACCACTTGAAATCAGAGGTCATGGGGTCAATGCACTTTTCATCCAGTTCAATGTGGGCCGAGATGGCGATTTCTGAGGCTCTGAGAAACACAGCAGGATGGGTAGTGTTGCCATGCCCCTTCACGAACCTGAGGCTGCTGATGCACTCATGGTCTACAGTCACGTTTACCTGCATAAGTTTACACATGATATAAAATTTATATGATAATAATAATAATAAAAACAATAATCTTTTAAAGTCCACTCCAAATTTTATTAAGTTAAACCGAAAATGGAAATTCTTTTTGCCCAATTGATCGTGATCGTGAATTTTGCCTTGGTTGGGTCTAAAAGGGATTGTACAGCAAAAACTGGTTCCTATTCATGCAAGTAAGATGAAAATATTGTATTCTATATTTCATATTTAATTGGAAATATGGCACTAGAATTCCTCAAACATTTTGAAAGCATCTTCATTGACAAATTATCTGAAGCAATAAAAGTTATGTTCGTTTGAACTGTTGATAATTGTTATTCAATGAATTACCATTAATACCTTTTTTTGAAAATAAGAAATGCAGCTTTCTGGTCTAATATCCTGGTTAAAAATTTAAGATAAAGCCTATCAGAATGTTCATGGATGTGCACTGAGTACAAATACTGATTTTGTACTTACTTCAACTGCCGTAGCCAAAGTCTGAAATATCTCAGCAGTCACTGTGTAAGACCCAACTTCTGAATATGTATGACTAAAAAAGCTAGCAAGAAACCCATCCATAAAAGAAACACTGTCCATCAAATCATCAGGGATGTCATCCAAAGACCAAGATCTTGGATTGGCTATGGAGCAGGAGTCCTCGGAAGTGTCAAAACAGAAGGTATAGTGTGACTGCTGAACAACACTGTCTGTTAGGAGAGCACACCAAAATTCTCTGCTTGCATAGACATGAGTTGGGCAGAGGATCTGTATTGCGGGAAGAACTGCTGCAATTGCGGTAGCTGCAAGGTCCTGAGAGTCAGTCCCGACAGCAGTCGCTTCAATGGTGAAAATTGAAGTCGTGGTGAACAGGACAAGCACTGCATCTTCAGAGTAGACTGTGTATTGAACTGAGTCACCCGATAGATCATTCGTGATGGACCACAAGATTTGAGATGACAGTGGTTGAAAGGACTCCAAAACAGATGCCATCGCAAGGACGGTATCATTGACCCTGAAGATGTTGTCAATACTGGACACTGTCGATATGAACAGATTGACAGAGGGAAATATTGTTACAACAGTAAAAAGAGTAGGTATGGACATGCAAACACCCCTGAACTTTTAAGTTAAGAATATTTGGTACAATTTTACATGATATGATATGTAATACAATTACATATAATTAAATCGAGTTACCGGTGTTCATAATAAACTGAAAACATGTTGGTCAGTTACTTGTTATTGGTAAGGTACTATCAACCATAAAATTATCATCATTATTGTTATTGTTATCATTAGTCATCTCAGAGTTACACAAAACTAAAGTTATATCAAGACAAATTATGACAGAGGTTTGTTGAATTTTCTTATCTGATTAACTCTATTTGTAAGATGCTTTTTGACATAACGCATACAAATTATTTTAGTATTTAATAATAGCATACATTCTTACCATAATCGGGAAGAAGAAAAAGCTCTATGCGTAGATAACTAGATCCTATGGTGGTTGCAATAGGGTGAATGGTGCTGGTAATGGCAGAGACATGTTTGCACACAGTAAGGTATCGGTTCTCGCAGTCCCTCCAAGACCATTGTCCATGTGTAAGATTTATAAAAGCACAATCATTTGCTTCACCCTGATGACTGGAAGCTGTAATACAAAAGACGCAAATACAGAAATAATGGAAAAAGGAGCTGAGAATTATTCACTATGAAGGATATAATAAAGGGCAATCATTCTAATACCAGATTTTAACTCAATTTCCTCAATTCAATTTCAAAGAACTATAGCTTTCTTAAGATTATGAACTTAACAAAATGTCCTTCTGAAGAAATAAATCCACCTATCCTGAATATGAAGACAACATATAAATATATTTGACATGCATATCAAAATTTAGTTCAGTACTCTGGGTACCGTAGTAACAAAAATCATTATCTATATAAGGCTTCCAAGTGGTACAATAAATCAGTGTATTTAATATCTTTAGCGCAGTATCCGGATGACTGATTGATATTTGTTTCATATTGCTTAGTCATCAGGGGAACTTCAACTATCGATATCGATATCACACAAAAACAAAGTCATATTTTTTTTTACGGAAGTAAGTCAAATTTTGTTATTTCGCTAGTCAGTATGATATAGATAATAATAATAATATTGTATGGCTTTGTTTTTGTGCTATAAAAGTATATATAGCTCTCGCTATGGCAGTATTTTTGGACTCTACCAATATTGCCATAGCTCGAGCGATATATTCTTGTATCACACTCAAAGCCATCCAATATTTAATATTCCAGTTTGATATGGGGATCCTCAAATCATAATACAGAAAAACACTTTTGATATATAAAAAAGAGTTATATCATTTTTTGCAAATTATTTGTGCTGACTTTCAATTAGATCATAGAGTTTACATAGTTACCGGTACCAGGAAAATTTTGGAAGTCTATTGGAGTTCCATCTGTAAATGTCAAGAACACTCCTTCGCTTTCCTGATCAGTTATTCCTATCCATGCATTACCTGAAATTCCATCTGTAAATGGAACACAAACAATGTTTTTGAATTGCAATAACAATCAATTTGAATCCCCTCATTCATTTTCAGAGGGAAAATATAGAACATTTTATGCCTTGAGAACCTTGGACCAATATCTTGAAAGTTTAAAAGTATCAAGTTTTTTTTAAACAAAAAACAAAAACGTATTTTGTAAGTACACCTATAATCTCTACATCTCCATGCTGTAGGTAACTTGAAAGTACAATGCAATGACACTGCGTTGCAATAATTTTCTGAGAACAGGTAGAGCAGTATTCATATTGAAACAAAACACTTGCAGAAATATAATTTTCACTGACAAGTTTTCTTCATACGAGAAAATATATTGGATGATGATACATTCTTAGTCGAAGTATAAACTTCGATATTTTATTATGAAATTTCCGGAGTAATACCAATATTCACCAAGAATCAACATGGTTTTCAGTACAACAACAGATTAAAAAATATAAAAAATCAAGGTGGGAATCATGACTGTTTGATTGGATCAATGTTGCAATATTTTTTTCCTTTTTTCTTTTTTAAACTACCGAAAGGAGTTCAGCAGTCTATGTTGAAGTTCGCCAAAGTTTGGTCAGGTCTTTTTATAATTGTTTTTCTCAATCGTACCAGTCACCTAAAGAAAATCATTTGTTTACAGCTATAATGTATAATTAAAACATTAAAACAATAAACAATGAAAAGTAAAAAAACAGACTTAACATGGCATTTCATGGGTTAACAGTTATAGAAAGAGTATGAAGAAGATAATAGATATGAAAATGCACATATATATGGAACCCAACAAGGATTTGAGTTCTGTATGGGCTCTATTCTTTGTGAGCGTGTACGAAGGCACCATACTCACTAGTTGCTTTTACGGTCAATAAGAGTGTATTTAAACTTCCAATATCTCTTCATGGAAGAAATATTTGAAGTCTACATTTTGACAATAGCAAAGCGAGATAGAACCTCTGACAAACATAAATAGTGAGAGTTCATATTCTACACAACTCCCAATTCTCCCCTCACTCTCTCTCTTTCTCTTTCTTTCTTTCTCATTCTCTTTCTATCTCTCTCTCTCTCTCGTCTCATGATGGTCCAGGGCCCTGTTTCATAAAATATGTTATGATTTTCAAGTTACAATATAATGTTATTTATAAGCTAATGAAATTGTGGCTTTTGATTGGCTAAGAGCAAATTTGTCATTGTACTTTTAATAGCATTTGTTATTGATAACAAGTTTTATGAAACAGGGTCCTGATCCTTACCATGTACAAATGCATTCTCCTCTGCACTGTGTATGCTGACCAAGTCAGCACCAAGTCCTAGACAAAATTCTCTGGCGCTTTCCCAAGTAGTCTGTTCTCCATGGAACAGGTAACAGCTTCCATTATTATGGACCCAATCAGCTTCACAGACAGAATCTGAGAATAAAAGAGAGAGAGAGGGAAAAAAAACAAATTGTTTTTAAACAGCTGTATGAACAACTACAACAGAAATACATCTATTTCTAAGCCATTTAAAGGGCAAAAAACTAGACCGATCAAGTCTTCAGTTGCTTAAAGAGCATGTATCAAAATCGATTTTACAGGAGAAATATTTCTACCAAGAAGAAATTAGGGGAGAATTGCAACGATTTAGTATTTCGTCTCAGAGAATCAGAGCAGACACTTTTGAACAACTGAACTCCATGCAAAACCATACATCACGGACTAAAATTAGTGAAAGTAGTCAACAGCAACTAAGTCGCATACATGAAGAAATGTCAAAGGAGAAATACTGAGAGTACAAGTTTTGGTACAATTTGCTATACTATCCTAACATACAGGTATATTCATATCATTGGTGACAAACATAAATGTTATTCTGCAAGTGTGTTATTCAGAGAGGGATAGAGTCATGTTTGAAATCTGTGAAAGGTCATGATCCTAGTTCCTAGGGTAGTATTATGCATACCGGTAACTACGGTAGAAATTGTTTCGAAAAGGAAGGCAGGGCCAATTCCCCCCCCCCCCCTGGATTCATCCATGATAACCATTACCTTCACAGGTGTATGTGACATTCAGATACTTGTGGACTCCTTGACATGGATCTCCAAAAGAAAAGTTTATGGCTTCAATCGAACACTGTGCTTGACCATTGCAGTGAGCCAATTCGGGGGCCACATCCAAGACACAATTGGTGTTGGAATCATCCTCGGCACACGTGTTGGTGTCGGTCCGCCCATAGACAGAGGAAGAAATACTGATAAGATCCACACCACAGTCAATCACTCCATACTGCCCCTCACAGATAATCTCAGTCTCTGCATAATGGGAGATTTTAACAAGCATTAAAAATGAACACCTTTTTAGCCCAAATCTGAATCTTTATGCCACCTTTTTCCAGACAGAAAAGGCATTTTCTTTTTCCTGAAATTCAAGACAAGTTTATGGAACATGATTTACATGTAAGTTTGAAGAGCACCGTTTAGAGCAAGGTGAACAAATAATCTCAGATCTAGTAGGCCTAGGCCTATTTGCCAATTTTTTGTTTGGACCCAAAAGGCTTGTATTCTTTCTGAACATGAAGTTTAATACAAGTTTAAAGTTTCAAACAAAGTACTGTTTGGATCAATGTGAACAAGAAAATAGTTCTAAAGTAAAATAAATAACATGATCCACAAAATCATTCACAAATTCATTTTTGTAAACTACAGTAGGGGTCTAGTCTAGGTGGTAGATCTAGATTACAGTTTAAACTTGATAACCATTGGCTAAAACAAAACTTTCTTACCACAGTAGCACCCTCAATCTTTTTACTTTCTTTGCATTAAAATGGGTCATGAATTGCACCGATTTAAAACATAGATCTAGATCTAGACTATATGGATTTTTTATTGATCAAATTAAAGTTGTCAAAAGTGAGCAATTTTGTGCATCATATGACAGCCTTTTTTTGTTTCCATATTTCAAAATGACCTGTAGTATTTTTGTACCGATCTTGATGATTTTCTACAACATTACTGTAAAGCTGTGTAGACATTCCACCACAATGTTCTGGCAGTGGCTCAATAAATTTAGTGACAAGGCCAGGTGGGGCCACTCTCGATAGTTCATTTTTATGTTGGTGCGGGAGATTTTCATTTTACACGGTTTGGCAGGCAGTTTTTTCATAAACCTGGCTGGAGGCTGGACTGGCTGGAGATTCAACATCGTTTCTTTTGCGGGAGAGCAGGAGGAAGAGCGTTGTGGCTAGATCTAAATTAATAATAATTAATAATAATAATAATTTATCTTGTTCAACCGACCCATATATCGGACCCCGCCCGGTGGTAGTGACAAGACGCAGCAAACCAAGGTTCTATCACCGGCCGGACTAACTCCAGGGAGCTCCGACGGCGAAGCTCCCCAGAGTTACGGCCGGGTATGCATGCAGGGCCAGCTAGGGTCGCCCAAGACCAGACTCACCTGTACCCGCGATGACGGCTGCCTTGAAGACGGCGTTGAGTAGAAACGAGATGAAGACGACATTCCGCATAGCAGCAGCAAACTCCATACAGGATTCGGTCCTATGCTGCCAACTGTTTTATAGATCTGAGCTGCAGATTCATGTAGCAATGTTCCAAAATTGAATTAATTAGCCAGGTGATAGGTACAGCAGCATGAGTTAGGTTAAGGTTAGAGCGATGCGCGCGGCGCACCCGCGGCCCGCAAATATTAAATCCTGTTATCGCTTATATAGCGCATCTAGCGAGCCTTTGCCATATGCACTAAACATTTTAACTTTGATATCGCGCATAATTATATCGATATCGCGGAGTACACCGTGGTAAGTCTGCCGATTGGCGCAAAGTTTTTCAATTAACTCGCAAATGGTCGGACTTACGACCCCCCCCCCCCAAAAAAAAAGAGCAAACATAGAAACATAAATGAAATGCAAATATAGATTTAAAAAGCATAATGATGATGATGATGATGAATAATAGTATTAATAATGATGATGACGATGATGATGATGGTGATGATTGGTGATGGTGATGGTGATGATGATGATGATGATAATAATAATAATAATAAAATAAGAACAAGAAGAAGAAGAAGAATGTCAATTAGTTGATTGTTGTTGCCAAGTAAAAACAAATAAAGATGTCGGGATGCATTTGTCCCCATTGCATTGATACCAGAATTTTTTCTCAATTTCTTTTGTGAAATATTCTTTTTTCATGCGTTTGTTGGAAAATAACAAATTCCGAAATTTAAAGTCAGGCAAAAAATAAGTTTTTTTTAGAAGCCTTCAGGTCAGGGCCTGCAAAACGGCAGGGCTCAGGGGCTCCGACTCACTTTTTTGAAAAAGTATGTTAAGGAGAAGAAAAAAGAAAGAGAGAAAGAAATGAGATATCAAAATATGCTCACCTGACCGTAATTAAATGATTGATTGATTGATTTTTATTCGACAAGCTTCCAACATACAACAATATACAATAATAACAGATTAAAAATAAGTCAGCTTGAACAGGATAACCCACGAAAGCTCGAGAGCTTATTTCCAGTGGGGTCCCTTACAGACATGTATAAAATTAATAAGTTAAAATAGTAATATTTACAGACAGATAAGAAAATTAAAAGAACTACTTATTAAAGATAATAATAATAATAACAACATTAAACTGATGATAGAAATGATATTAAGTACAAGAAGAAAAAGAAGAAGGAGAAGAAGAAAAAGAGGAGAAGGAAGAAGAGGAAAATAATGATGAATTTGTAGAATTTCTATAACGTACGAAAACATAAGTATATACAACATGAAAAAGTATGAACCGACAGAAGAATAAAAATTTCAATCATATAACATGTCATTCACTTCTCTTCTCTGACTGTCAAGTATTAGGTATTCCTTTAATTTCCTCTTAAAATGATCATAGTTTCCTATTTCTTTTACACCATTGGGAAGGGAATTCCAATGTTTTATGGCATTGTAATAAAACGAATTTCCAATACTACCTACTCTTTCTGGTAAGTTAAAGTTGAATCGTCTATTTCTTGTATTATAATCATGTACGTCAGTAACAAGATCGAAGTTGGATCGAATATAATGATTCGACCTAGTATGATATAGTTTATGCACGTGATGCAATACGAGTTGTTTTGATCTTTGGTCGACTTCAAGAAAACCAGCTTTAGAAAGTTCGCTGTAGCCAACATGAGTTCTTGGACCAGAACAGTTGATAAATCTCACCATTTTGTTCTGTATAATCTTCAACTTCTTTTGATCTGACTTGTTTATGTTACTATACCATGCAGGGTTAGCATATATAGTCAAATAAACATTGAATAAGAGCAAAACAGAGTGTACGTCTTGCTTTTAAATCCATACAACTTTGATATCTGTACAAAAATTTCAGACGAGAATTTGCTTTTTTTACAACTGATTCTACTAAAGATGAAAATGAAATTGCGCTAGCCAACTCAATGCCTAAATACTTCACAGACTCTTTTCTCTTGATTGCTTGATTATTGTGTGTCACTTTGAATTCAAATGACTTTTTAGAACTACTTTTAGAACAAAATAAAATGCTTTCTGTTTTTCCCAAGTGTAAAGAAAGCTTATTATCAGTCATCCAATCGACACACGTAGACAGCTGTTCACTGAGCTTTTCCTCAATATATTTAGGATCAGGATTTGAATAGAGTAGTACGCTGTCATCTGTGTACAATAATAGTTTGAAGTCTTTTATACAAATACACATATCATTTATATAACTTGAAAATAGAATTGGGCCTAAAATATATGCCTAAATATATTTATATTCATCTATGCCTAAAATTTCTGAGCTAACGGGGACTCCGCCCCCTGGACCCAATCAAGGGCCCTATAAGGCAGGCCCCTTGAAGCTCATATGACCGTAACTAAATACCTAAAAAACCCTCGTGTTCCGGGGGCTCTACCTCTACCCTCTGGACCCCACCAAGGGCCCTAATACTCTCTTTAAAAAAAAGAGTGAATTTTCACTCTATTTTCACTTTCTTGGGAGTGACGTCCGTGATCACTTGTTTAGGAGTGAAAATTGATTGATTTTAGAGTGCTCTCTAAGAAGAAAAGAGTGAATGTTCACTCTATTTTCACTACATTTTCACTCTCCAGAGGAGTGACGTCCGTGATTTTGAAAATTCACTCTTTTTTTTAAAGAGAGTAATGAGGGGGCCCCTGGATATTCATCTATCCTTAATTAAATACCTAAACCCCCTGAGCTTCATGGGGCTCATCCCCTGGACTCCACGCCAATTAGTGACCTGCCAGTGTCACAAATAAGATACATCTAAATACGTTTATCTGACGGTTATCTAATGCGATAACCCCTGAGCTTCCGGAGCTCCGCCCCTGGACACCACGCCAATTTACGCTCCACTCGCTTCGATCGCTACACACTTCCTGATCGTCAACTCCAACTTGAAAAACGTTCCGCGGGGCCTGCATGTAATATGGAAGAGTAGTGGGGATGCAGATTTTTCTTCTGCTCCCCCCCCCCAAAAAAAAACGCTTCTGCTCATTACGCCACTGCCCGTGAAAGGTGAGCCCCTGGAATTGTTGCCCCCCATCCCCAACTGCTTCCAGCGCGCCTCGTCCCCGCCCGTCTTCTTGTTGGCCGCCGCTCCCGTTTGTTTACTATTTACTATTCAGGAAAAAAGAAGGGAAAAAAGGCTGTGATGGAAAAAAAGGCTGTAATATATTTTGTATAAACACATGTACATTTTTCACTGTTTTTGAATTATGAAACTTGCTAAGCAAGTGGACTAAAATGATACATTTTTGTTTGTATACATCATACTAAAAAAGTACAATATGCATCCCAAAATCATTAGGATATGTTTTCAATATGCATGTCAATTTATATAGTATGATTGCCGTAATGGGGGGAGGGGGGGGGGGGGGGGTAGGGAGCACTAATTTATTCAAATTTATTCAAATTTGGTAATTATAAAACGTCTATGTATATTGTCTTACTATTTATATTAATAATTTGTTTTCTTCTTTTTATTTGAAAAAAAAATGGTATAAAGTATTACAAGTACTATTAATCTATTCTCATCCCTGTATTATATTTCAGGTGAGATATGCAGTAGTATGCTCATTTCTGTCACTCCTGGTTATTGTTATCTTTACTCTTACACTCAATAATCTATGTTACACCCAGGGGCGTCGCCAAAGGGGGGGGGGGGTGCGACACCCCTCCACCTGTCAGGATATTGTCGGTAAAATTGAGCTGCCGTCGGGTAAAAGAGAAAAGGGGGAGGGAAAAAAAGAGAGGGAAAGGGAAAAAAAAAAAAAGGGAAAAGAAAAGAAAGAAGGAAAAGAAAGGAAAGAAAAGAGAAAGGAAAGAAAGAGAAAAAAAAAGAGGGAGAAGAGGAAAGAAAGGAAAAAAAAGAATAGGAAGAAAAGGAGGAAAAAAACACGGTGCCAACACGGATGACACCGGACCATCCCGGTGCCAACACGGATCATCCCGTGCTGGTCCAGGGTGATCCGTGTCGCCACCGTGCTGGGTCCGGGATCATCCGTAGGGGCGCCGGGGTGATCCGGGGTCAATAACTCACTCCCGGACTGCCACGGATCAACACGGACCGCCCCGGCGCCACTACGGATGACCCCGGACCCAGCACGGTGGCTATACACGGATCACCCCGGATCAAACTATTGTCCCGGACCGTCCCGGACCACCCCGGCAGTTTTTGACCGTCAAAAACATCCGGGGTCGACTCCCGGACCGCCCTAGTCTAGTTCTGGACCCTATATAGATTTTTTGTAATTCGCCGACTATAAACGTTAAGCCGATTGATGGCGCGATCCTTATTGGAGGACATACTGTGTATGATCGAATCTCTTTGCCAGAGGTCTATTATGCTGCCCTCTACGTTTATCGCTTGCGTACAAATTTCGAATGGTGTCGTTTCCGTGAAAACCGTAAGTATTTTGTTCATTGTATTAGTATTAGGCCTATATCATCTACATTTTCAGCTATGTAATGAATCACAATGTACACATGAACACAAACGACCTTGATAGGTGTGAGAAAAGATTATGGATACATAAATAACCAGACTCCAGAGTTTGAAATCAATAGCGCAGGGGCCCGTCGATCTATCGCCGGATGCTAAAGCTCAACGACGCCTGGTCCGCCCGCTTACAAAACCTAATGGAAGTGTCTAACCACAGTGCGCAATAAAACTAGCGGTTAAGCGTTCGCGGACGTTCAGTATCTCGACACTTGAAAAGAGGAGAGAAAAAAGAAGAAGGGAAGAAGAAGAACCCAATATCAATATTACCGGGACACTTAACAGAGGTAAAACTGTCACATTTGCTGTTGGATTTTATAGCAAATAAAATAAGCATCAAATAGATCTAAATAACGCTGAAGTCTGAACACCGGCGGTAGGCTACGGCAAATTATTTGTAAGTAAATCTAACTTACTTACTTACTTTACTTTAATACACGATGTTGTAGGTCTAAGCCTGTTCATCGATCCAGGATTCTTCCGTGATTACTGCTATTTTGTGGAGGGAGGAGGTTGTGTGATAACATGAGACAAGAGACAACACCTAGACCGGCTCATACAGAAAGCTTACTGGTACACTCTTTGACCAGTGACTATCAAGTCTATTCTTAAAAGAGTTTACCGACCCAGCTGCCACAACGTTTTCTGGGAGACCGTTCCACAGTTCCACGACTCTATTGCTAAAAAAGTATTTTCTTATATCTAGCCTTGAATATTTCTTTTCAAGTTTTCTAGAGTGACCTCGAGTTCTATCTTCTGTACTCATCTTAAAGGGCATCTCTTGCACAGTGTACAAGCCATTCACATACTTATACACATCGATCATGTCCCCCCTTTTACGCCTGTGAACAAGAGTTGGTAGTTTGAGTTTGGTCAAGCGCTTCTGATATGTTAAATTTCTAAGGCCAGGAATAATCTTTGTTGCACGTCTTTGTACGCTTTCCAACATTCTCTGTTCTCCTAATCTGTATGGGGACCATGCGGCTTGTCCGTATTCTAAAATGGGCCTAACGAGGCCTTTAAACAAAAACGGCATAGTATCAGTATTGAGGTACATAAAAGTCCTACGGATAACTCCAAGTACTCGATTCGCTTTGAGAACTGTTTGGGAAACGTGATCTTTAAATGATAGTTGTGAATCTACTAGGACACCTAGGTCCTTTTCTACGTTTGTAACAGATAGTGTTACAGAGTCTGTCCCCTTTTTCATACAATAGTCTGTAGAGGCTTCTGCCGGTAACTTCCCAAGCCTTAAAACAGTACACTTATCAGGATGAAAGCAAAGCTGCCATTTGTCAGCCCATTCTTCCATCCGTGACAGATCCTCTTGAAGTTGCTTTCTTAAATCTGCAGTATCAGCACGGACATACAACTTTGTGTCGTCTGCAAACATCGAAATATTTGAGTTGACAACTTTTGGAAGGTCATTGACAAATAGCAAAAATAAACATGGACCCAACACACTGCCCTGCGGCACTCCACTCAGGACTTTGCCCCACTTAGACTGCTTGCCTCTGACCACTACTCTTTGCTGCCGTCCACTCAGAAAAGACTCTAACCATGCAAGTACATTCCCACGAACTCCATACGATTCTAATTTGAGAAGCAGCCGGTGGTGAGGCACCGTATCGAACGCCTTCATGAAGTCCAAATATATGGCATCTACTGTGCCTCCATCATCCAAAATCTGTGTCCACTGGTCCAACACTTCTAAAAGATTGGTGATGCAAGACCGACCAACTACAAACCCATGCTGGTGAACTGAAATCAAATCATTCGTCATAAGATGGTCAAGCAATTGCTTACGCACAAGATTCTCCATCATTTTACAAATAATGCTTGTTAGACTAACTGGCCTATAATTTTTACTATCACTTTTGTTACCTTTCTTGAAAATTGGGGTAACATTTGCAGATTTCCAGTCCTGGGGTAACTGTTTACTTTCAAGACTCTTTTGGAACAGCAAAGAAATCGGTAGAGCTAACACATCTGCTAGTTCTTTTAGTAGACGGGGATGTATTTTGTCAGGCCCTGGAGATTTATTAGGCTTAAGTCTACGCAGTAATTCAAACACATCTCCTGACGTAATCTGTATGTCGTCTAGTGGAGTGTCAAATTCAACATCTAAAGGGAGAGGAATATCTTGTAAATCTTCCTGGGTGAAAACTGAAGAGAAGAAATCTTGCAAAACCTCAGCCTTTTCCTGATCCGTTTCCGTTTTACTCCCATCAGGTTTGGTTAAATTACAGACACTTTCCCTTGTTGTTATTTTTGAGTTTACATATGACCAGAAGGCTCTTGCATTCTTCTTAACTCCTGAGGCTATATATTTCTCATATGAACTCACCGCCTTCCTACACTGCCACCTTGCTTGGTTGCTGGATCTACTATAACAACGTCTTTGCTGTTCAATTTCTGCACTAGAATACTTTTCCCGATTTTTTTCGCTTTTCATCTCTTGCCACTTTCTGAAATGTCTATGTTTTTCTCTAACCACTTCCAGAGTCTCTCTGTTCATCCAATGTTTTTTCCTCTGACCTACGTTTAGTGTTTTCTTTGGTGTATAACGATTAAAGATGTCTAACAGTGTAGTTTTGAAGAAAGACCATGATTTTTCCATGGACATCTCCCGAAATTCATTATTCCAATCAATTTCCATAATCTTATCATACATTGCATCATAGTCTGCTTTATCATAAATGTATCTTGTTTCTCCAGTTTTGGCGCCTTGGCCTCTTATTTTCATGTCAAAAATCAATGTATAATGATCACTTCTGCCAAGACTGGCAGAGGTTGTAATATCTGCAATACATGTAGCATGTTCATTAGCTGTGAAAACCAAGTCTAAGACATTGGAACATTGGCCACTACGGTGCCGTGTAGGCTGAACTTGGTGCTGTACTAGGAAAGCATCTTTAGTGCTCTCAATAAATTTATGAGCTGGATGCTCTACACCCTTTGTACAAGATTCTAATCCCCAGTCTATGTCTGGAAAATTAAAATCCCCAATTAACAAAACATCCTGAAAGGTACTCTGACCCACTTCTTGGAAAAGTGCACACAACCCATCATTTACACGGTTATCTGCGTTTGGACTTCTATAAAAAAGACCTACGAGGAGTTTACCACCTTCCTGAAAATCAACTGTGGCAAAAACTGCTTCTTTGAAGCTACTAACAGAAAAACTTGTATAGGCCTCTGCTTTGAGGCTCTTACATACATGTATATACAAACAAATCCCACGGCCATTTTCGTAGAGATTATGAAAAATATCGAAACCATCTATCTTCACTTCAGCTACTTCAACATTGTAACGTAAATTCTTTGGCTTAACTTCTGTAATGCCAATTATTTGTGGTTTATACAAAGTAATGATTGATTTAAATTCATCTCTTTTATTCAATAATGAATCTACATTTGCATAAATGCACTTGAGTTTATTAAGTTTACAACCTACTGGTTGATTTCTGGGAAGTCTTCACGGCTCTCCAGGTCTTTTACTTGTTCTACGGGTGTTTTGTTTGTCTTTCTTCTCACATTTGTTTCCATTCTCTTTGCTTGTGCTGCTTCTATATATGTCCCGATGTTGGTCACCCTTCCCCTCCTTCTCACCCACTGTGCATTCATATATCCCCTTGACGGGCTGACTCTCCCTTTTTTTCCTGCAATTCCATGTATAAGTTTTTTTCTTCCTCTCTTTGGATCGGGGTTAAGTCTCTACGAATAACAACTCTCTTTGTGTTAACAAATTGTTTTAGTCGCGGAGCTGATTTTATGATCGAGTCCCTTTCTTTGACTGTTTCGGTGCTAACTCTAAGGGGGCGTGGTTTGCCAGCGGCCGTTTCCCTGCTGTATTTCCCCAAACGTCTAACGTCTATGATATTAGTGGGTGGAGCATCAATCTGTGTGAGTATTGCCTGAAACAAGTTAGTATCTTCCTCTTTCCTAATCTTATCATCTATGCTATCACTCTCCTGAACGTTGAAAACCACAACATTTAGTTTTCTAACCTCTCTCTCTTCCATTTCACTCACACAGAGTCCAACATCTTTGTTTGCATTTGTTTGTCGATCCACTTTCAGCGAGTCCAAATCAGATTTGACTGCAGTGAGTTGTGTCTGGATGGAAACAACCTCAGACCTATCAGCCTTTTGGTCAATTTTGCCTATCAGGTGTTGTATATTGGTTGTAAACATTTCCATAGCCTTGTCTAACTTATTCTCAATGCTGGCAAGTCTATCAGTGCCAGTTGGAAGCTGCGCCTGAGCCAGAGGATCTTTCAAACACCTGGGGCATTTCCACTGTATCTCAGGCTTAGATAATAACTTCTTTTCAGTTTTGTTGTATGGTAAACACTTGAAACACATCCATCCACCACATAAACCACACTCTAACATGTCAACCTTTGTGGAGTCCTTGTACACAGAGTTACATGGGCCAATGCATGCCGTTCCATCTGAACTCACTGAAAGTGAAGCGTTGCCGTTGGGCTGCAACACCGTTATTGTATTGTCAGCCCTACCAGTTTGGCTCTGAGAATCAGTCTGGGAAATTATCAGCAAATCGTCACTGATATTACTTGCAGCCATGATTTTTTTCTTTTATTTTGTTTAATTACAAAATTTAGATCTAAAATCCTCTTTATATAGACTAGAGTCTAGACTACTTCTTAATTAATAAATTAATTTAATCAATTAAGTACAACCAAGCACAGGAGCTAGTAAATAGCCAACAGTGGATAGTCAACAGACAGACACACACAGTACACTGCATGTGCACTGACACTATATCATCCACACACAACAGCCCAATTAATACACAGACTAAAGTCAAAAAGATGTCACAAACTCAAACTTCCAGAAGCATGTCTGGGACTATGGGGTCTGGAGAAATCAAGATGGCTGCCAAGGACTTTCAACTTGATCCAAATGAAAAACTCCTGAATCACTTCAATTGAGCATCAATCCAACTTCAAAAATCCATGAAATTATGCTGGGATATCAAAATAGCTGCTGAAACACAAAAATTCCTGTAAAAGCTTGAAAATAAGGTGATATTTTAGCAAATTATCTAGAGCAAGGCCCTAGGGTGTCTTATCTCAATCACAACCTTCGTCTTGACTTCGTTAGACTGTAGAGTTCTAGATCTATGTTATAATCCTGTTAGGCAGTTCAATGAAATTGTTGTCTTATGTATTGTTAATGAAATCAATTTTTGTTTAGTAAGTGCTTTTAAAATAGTTTAAAATGAGGGGTCAACCACTGTCATAATGTAACCCAAGGTGAAGTTATGTATCAAACAATGAACAAAAAAATGAGCAAAATGATGTACAAAATGGGAAAAAATAGTGTGACCATTTAAATGAAAAGGCTTTAGCTGCCATTTAGTACAATTACAATTTCAATTGTTTGATTTTTTCCCAAAAATGACCTTATTCATTATTGTAAGCTGTGAAACTGCTAGACAGCAATAACCATCTGATTTGGGTCATTTCTTTAATAAAACTGACATTTGTTGTCATTCCCCAATATAATCGGAGGTCTAGTGGAGCCAGACGTAGTCTCAGTGGAACAACCGACGATTAGAGAGACTGAAGCTTTCGGTCTATGAAACTGCCTAATCATGTCCAACATAATTAAAAACTAATTCTTTTATAATGGCCCGGTCCCACTGGCCGATGGACACGAAACGTATGCATAAAGGACACAGCGGACGAGCAAAATTTCGCGGGTGGCTCCATCCGTTTTCATCCGCTCCAGAAATGGACAAAATTTGCGAAAACAGAACGGAAAATAACGGACGTGGGTAGTATGTAGCGGGGATGTTAAACGGATGTTCATCGGAAGCCTAGCGGATGAAAGCGGATGGAAGTGGATGACAGCTTTTAATACTTTATATACGAGATGCATACGCTTACATCCTTTCTATTTCCGTGCTACTAACGATGTATAAACGTTCCATGTACCTTATCTTTCCTCCCTCTTTCCGTTTTCAGCTGCAGCGGATGTGAGTTGCGAGGATGCCCAGAGGATGCAAGAAGGATACAGCGGACGTTTAACGGATGATAACGGACATAGAATGTTTGTTGCTCGTATTTGTCGCGGATTTACATCGTACACGGCGGAAGTTCATCCGTTCTAAAAGTTTTGTGCAGCTCAAAACTTTTTGCGCGGATGAAATCACAGTGGACGGATGCTCGATGGATAGAGCGTATGAAACATGTATACAATGAGTACGGAACGGATGCATAACGTTTTCCAACGGATGGCAAGATTTGTTTACGTTTTACATCCTCTTTGCATCCGTACGTGCAGTGGGACCGGGCCTTAAGTTAAAGATGCAACAATATTGCTTTGTATTTTGTAAACTAGACTACTTCAAATTTAGTACTGTATTAAATCAACTGTCCAGACACACGATGGCCATTAATGAAGGCTGGGTGATATATTCTGAGCCCTTTTTTTTTTACTAGGCTAGAGCTATCATCAAGCAGTGCCAGTGGAATGTTTTATTTTTTGTTTTGTTGTTTAAAATTTAGTGCTATAACTAAACAAGTCTCAAGGGCTTGTAGAGTGCAATTATTTTGCCTTTGTTTCGTATAGAGGGACATTTTCACTCTTAAATAACTTTGATAACCTTTTATAACACCTGTAGAGCTCTACAAGAATCTACAACGATGGCGCATACGCCACATTCGACGTATCGATCCTCTTCGCGACGCTCATCGGCTAAAAAGACAAGGCAGGATGGTGCTCGCTTTCATTTTGTTACTCCTGCCATTCCAAGTTTATTTGTAGACGATGATGAAGTGGATGATGGGTCTCCGATCCCGACAGTGAATCAGAGACTTGGTCATCTAAGACCGTCCAGGGAACTACTAGAGTATTACAGGAGAAAGATAGCTGAGTTTGATGGAGAGCATCAAGATATGATGAATAAACTCGATAAATACAAGACAACATATGAACAACAGGTTGGTTACCATTGCCTATTTATAAATGAGATTTGCAAATAAATGGAAGAAACTGGGAAGAATGATGATTGCAAGAGAGATTATCATAGATACCTTTTTTAATTAATCCAAAAGTGAGATAACATTTGATGTGTAATTTCGATTTTGATTGAGATGAACACTTTTTCTTGCCTAATGAGCTGATTTACTATCGCAATCAAATTTGTTTTTTATTTTTTCATGATGTTATATGGTAAGGTCTTTATAGTCTTTATAGTCAGATAAAATCTTTATAAAAAGTTTAAATAAGCAGAACAAAAAGTGAATCACACGTACGGTATTACCTAGTGATGCAACCATTTTTTTCTCGATGATACAACAGCACAAAATGCAGTGGGAGTTACGTCAGCGTGAAGAAGAGATTGCTGAGCTGCAGAAGGCTCTTAGTGACATGCAGGTCTATCTCTTCCAGGAAAGAGAGCAGGTTCTCAGATTGTATGCAGAGAACGACAGATTGAAAATTAGAGAGCTAGAAGACAGAAAGAGGTAAGAGGCAGAGTTCTTTGTTATTGTAAGAAGCATCTGTCAAAAGAATTGTTATCTGTGTTAATGCCCTCTAATACTTGTACTGTAGTGTTAATAATCATACAAGCACAATTTGATGGGCATATTACTCCCCAGGGCCGGTATTCAATTCAATACTTAGCATAAGTAAGAAATTTACTAAGTAAATGGCTAAGTTAAGTAATTGACTTATCTTGTAGTCAAATCACATTTTAGACTTATACTTACGTAAGACAAAATCTAAGTAAAATACTTACTGATAAGCATTGTGACGTCACACGGTCAATCAAAAGTAATGCGCAATCGATGCATTGCAATAAATGCGCGCTGATATAATTGTGCACAGGTTATAATACTGCGTAAGAAAACCATATGCCTATTAATCAAGGCCTCCAAATATTTGACTTAAGTCTGGTATGGAGTTGGCTTAGATTTAGAGTTAAATACTTAGCCAAAAGTGTGAATTGAATACCCAAATTGGCTAAGTATTTTATCTAAGCCATATACTAAGTAAAAAGCTTACATTTTGTACTTAAGTATTGAATTGAATACGGGCCCAACAAGTCTATTGCTTTAGAGCTCCACAATTACTTTGCAGGATAACAAGAATTGAGATTTATTTCTATATAGGTGAAAAAAGTGGTACCAGATTAGGTGATTTGTACTTTGAAGGTGACGTTGATCGATTTGTCTTGACAAGCAGTAATCAATTGATGTCTAAAGCAGATACAAATAATATACCAGTGATATGGCAAACATTAAAGATAAAGGTTATTTCTGGTAAAAAAAAAGAAAATGAATTCTTACAGAATCAAACGAAAATTACACCAAATGTTCAAGATTACAAATAAATGTCATTTGAGTAATGAGCATAGAAAGATTAGGAAATCAAGGTTAGTAGCCCCGACACCATTTGTGTAGTCCCATATACATTTTTCTGTGTACAGTGCTTGTTACTTTACCAAGACTGGGCCAAATTTATTATGATTTTGATGACTCATGAACTTTGCAGTACACACCAATACTTAAATGCTACATTGATCAACTTTTTCTGATCCATTCCACACCATTTCTTTCACAATGCAATCAGATGACCAGTACTCACATTTATCTTTAATCTGAATCACAGTTATGACATATATTATTCAATCATATGTCTCATAAAATATGAAATTCATGAGATTTCCTTTTCCATCCCAAGAAAGTGTATGCAGGAACTTTAATAGATTTACCTTTGGTGTTTTTGCTGCTTGATGTATTATTTCTAGTTACAGTATCATATTCATAACTCACACTTCCTAATATTCAATTCATCTCAGGATCCAACACCTGCTTGCACTGAATGGCCCAGGTGAACCCGAATTGACCTACTTTCACAAGGAGCCACCTGCTAGGGCGGTTGTTAAACAACGCCATCCAGCCAAGAGGTACCCGCATACTGAAGGTAAAGTGTGTTCAATGGTCAGTTTGGTAAGGACACAGATGTCAAGATGGTCATCACTCTTTGATTCAGTTAGTTTTGTGACACAATGGTTTCAACTATGCATCGTTGGATAACCTGATTTTAACAGTTTGATCAATCATTGGTTAAGTGGTATAATGGTTACAGATATAGGTAATTTTATATTGCATTTATAGAATTGATTCCCTGTATTATTATTTGCATGTGCTCTGTGTTTCTGAATTTTATGTGTATATGCTTTTATTGGGATTAAATACAAATTAAACTTGAGCATGATAGCGAGGGAAGACATTAAGGCACATTACATCATTTAATTTATGTGTTCACATGATAACAATAGATTGTTAAACTGCAGAATTTTAAAGGTTTTGAATGGGGGAAAGGTATCATTGGTACTTTGATTAGAACAGGAGTTGCTTACAGGTACACAAGTATAAAAAAAATGCCTTATTGGGTCATCTCTGACTGTTCCACTGTATACTATTTTCTTCCTTTAGCATTCTGAGCAGGGCATTAGGTTTCCACATGCTCATTCAGTGACACATTCTGGGAGTATGTTTATACATTTACTACAACTTCAATACAAATTCATATACTTTTACTATTGAGTTGATATATATTTAAAGCCCCCACTGTACTACTTGTAGCTACTGCCGTCCTCTATATAGCAAACAATGCCTAAGCGGTGACCATTGGTCCCCCATGATCTCCTTTTTCTTATGTTAATTGAGAGCTGTTTTGATGAGATCACCACCTGTCAGTGACCATGCAAGGAGGTCTAATTCATACTGGCCAAACTAGTGCAGATTGACTTAAAGGATTATCTTTTCTCTTTTGACTAGATGAGAAGCTGGGTCTACGATCTGCCATGCCCCTTCAGGGTAGTTCAGCGGCTAATGTGAGAGCAGGGGTGTCCAGACCAGCCTCTGCTAGACCTGCAAAAAAAAGCCTTGCTGGTAAGAAATCTTTTTTTTAGGTTATATGTTCTAAAGACATACATGGAATTACACGATTGTCTGGTTTAAAAAAAAGAAAAAATAGATGGCATATTAAATATGTACTGTGAATTGTTTTCACAATTTACTTTTCTGTAGAAGTAGATATTTCAGAATCAAAATCATTAATTTTATCATGGTGTTTTTCTATATTCCAGAGGTATATAGTGACAACATTTCCCCCTCCTCCCCCCCCCCCCCCCTCCCCACCCCCATTTTGGTCTCCTACTATGTTGTGCACTCTTGCAGTTCATTTCCACACCAGGGGCTGTCATAAAGAGGTAGAGTCCCTCTGAATCAGGTGCAATTAATATTAATCTCTTCTCTGTGTACAAGAGATGTGGGAGTGTAATGTTGTGATAGATTGGATGAATCAAGTTGAAGTTACAACCACAGCGCACTGCTCTAAACGTTTCTTTCTGATTTGAGTCTAATCTTTCCTCTCTTTTTTTTCAATTATTCTTCAATAAGCCTAGATATCTCTTTATGTGACTTAAGTATTGTTTTGTATGGTTTTCTCTCTGATAAGTCACATCGCAACATTTTGTTGCATTACTGGCAAGTGGTATAATGTCCTTTGGCAAGGCACTAATCTGCATTTGCCACTCAATACCCAAGAGAGAAATGTGGACCTAGTAGGATGACGAAACCATTAATGTTAATAAGTGCCTATGCCCTCACGGTGACCATATGGTAAGAATACTTCCCAGGGAGTGGAGATGGTGCACATTGTGCGTGAATGAATCCGATGACCGGGGTAATAATATCTGTAAAGCGCTTAGAGACGGTATTAAGCGCTATATAAATCCAGATTATTATTATTATTACTTCATTGTATTCATGGTGTTCTCTACATTCCCACTGTGTAATGTGTCGTGTCCATAGGTAAGAAGTCAGATGAGAATGCATACGCGAAGGGAAAGCAAGATGTTGAGGTATTACTGCTTCAAATTGAAGCTTTACAGAGTCAGATGGCAGATCAAGCTAGAGTCTCCAAAGACCAGGTGAGTGAGAAGTTTATATTGAAGGAATCCACTTGTAGTTAGTTGAGCTTACTTCGAACAGAAATTCCTTAACATTTCCTGCAAATAGCTGACACCATCTGAATGTCTACGGAATGTGATTTAGGTTGCACATCGATAGGATTTTCATTACAGTAGCACCTTGTAAGGTGAGAATTAATCTCTATACATGCTTTAACGCTCCCTGATGAGACAAAGATTATTCTTTAGGGATGGAACAGCCAATGGGTAATCGATCCAAAACTCTAACGATTTCAACACTAGCCTGTGCACTTATGTCGCACTAGATGAAAGCACATTTGCAGGGCTTTAAAGGGTATTTAATACATTGCTATTACAGATTACTCCACATTATTCCCCTCATTTATTTACTATATAACCTGGCTGCTTTTTGTTTAGTTATATAGATATTTTTAACAATATTTGATTCATAATTTAAAATGAGCATCTTCCAGTTAATGTAGCAAATGGACAAATAGTAGTTTTAGTGTCTGTGTACATTTTTTTCTGAAGTGTCATATCGGTCTCCATTTATGTTTATGTACAGAAGTTGTGAAATATTTTCTCAACTGTAAGTAACTGCCTCTGTCAGGGACATGTAATTTGATGAATTTTATGGCATGATAACCATTGTTCCTTTTCAAAGATACAATATCTGATTTTCATTGTATCATGTGTTCAACAAAGGTGCGCTGACTAGCAGTAAGATCGAAAGACTTATCAGAAGATATTCTTTTTGTATGTATGTATGTATGCAATAATTTACATCACATTTGATGAATTTCAATCTGTAGGTAAGTGCACTGATAGAAGACAGAAGAGTGCGGATGGAAGAGATGCAGACTGTGGTAGAAAGAGATCAAAGTAAAGTTCAATCTCTTGAAGACAGGTTAGTTTATCAACAAGTATGTCCAGTCTTTATTCCTTTTTGAGAGTTTAAACAAAATTGCCTGTTTGCTTCTTCTTAACACTCTTGTGTACATCAGTTCTGAATTTTGTATGTTTTCTCATAGCATTCTGCATGCTGGCAAGATTTTGTTTGTTTAAAGCATGTGTCCTGCCTGCACATTTAAAAACAGTTCCTGTGTATTAAACACAGCGTGTCAGTAAAATATTAATGAAGAAGCTGTCCCCCCCCCCCGCACTATCCATCCCTCCCCTTAGAGTTTAAAGATGATCTTAAATGAATTTAGTACTGTGTATATGTATCTTGAATAGGCAGCAATCATAACATTTTGTTTTTAGTAAATCTCAAAATAGATTTTTTAGAAAATCAGCTCTGTACAAATACTTCTATGCTACATGTACAAATGTTTATTTCTCCACACGTTGTATGTACCCATAAACACAGACTCCATCAAACTCAAAATCTCCTGTACGACAGCACGCGGGACTACCTGCAGCTGAAGTACGAGAGCCGAGCGGAGGAGAAGGGATGGATGGGGGAGAAGGATAAGTTCCTCCAGGAGCTCGACCGATGCAAGGAGCAGCTCAATGTGTCCAAGGATGATGTACTGCATGTCTCTGATCATGCGCTGGAGCAGAGACACGCTCAGACGATAGAGATGGAGGTGAGAGGGACATTAAGCACTTGTCTCGCCCTGCAGGACGAGTCTTATTTTTTTGTACCACGGCGAGCCCAGATTCCAGTATCAACTCTTTTCCATACATAAAAAGCTTCGAAAGCTTGCAAAGAGGTCACAATTAGACTTTGATTATTTATTGCTTTGCCTCTCTATTTAAAAAGGCAAAAAAACTGAATAAATACTGAAATTCAAACCACAACTTAAACGTCCTATTAATCTGTCCTAACCGATTGAGCCAACGATGGGTTGGTGAAAGTTTGGTTTGCATAATTATTATAACCCTGTTAACAACCCTAACGTTTCCATGTGCCCATTCACAGGTTTCCTTTGCGAGCTCAGTCTGAGTTTGCCTAATACAAAAAAATAAGATGCCTGCAGAGCAGTATTCCACATGTCGTTTTAGCTACTGAATTCTTGGAATTCCAATCAAATTTCATATTTCTATTTAATTTATTTACCAACAGCAATACGTTTCAAACAATGATATTTACATATGCAAGAAGATAAACTATTGGTTGGTGATAAGGGCCAGATAAAAGCACATGTGCTATTCGAGCCTAACCCCTCATCAAGCCTGATAACAAAATATTGATGTACGTATTAAAACTCTCATGAAATATGCGAAGTAAGTGGTACTTCCAGTACATCAAAAATTCAAATGATACCAGTATGCAAATGAAAGTTTTAAATCTATCACTCACTGTTCTAGGCTGTACTAGAAATGTAGGTCTATTTCATAAGAAAGGAACATAGTACTTTCTCAATAAAGGAAGAAAAATTGTACCATTGATGTTTAATTTAGTTGCATTTCTATTTGAAATGCTGAGATTATCTGTTTGCTAGAAATCTACTTGTGTATATGTATACATGCACACGTCTATGAATTTACTGTTAGGTATACCAATGGGTGTTGGCAGATTTCTTCAACAGCTAATTTCATTACCCCTGGATCTTTCTTTGTCCATCTTTCTCCTTTCTCCATTTCTCCTTTTCCCCGTTCCTTCTCACCCATCTCTCCATCTCTCTTCACCTCTCCCTTTTTCTGTTCCTGTCTCGCTTCTTCTCAAATCAACCTTCTTGACTTTAGGCTGTAGAGAATCAGCTCCAACAAGCCCAGAAGCTGAGTGATATGTACAGAGAACAAGTGATCACGTTAGAATCAGAGTTGGCGGCTATCAGGGAGAAAGAGGATGTTAGTAAAGTAGCTTTCAAGGTAAGCAATTTGTCTTGAATCACAACGATTTACTAATGTATTGACAATTGTTTTGTATTTGTTGCAGTATACAGGCTCACAGCAGAAGAATGCTTTACAGGTATTAGGAATTCTATAATGAGGCACTTGATGGCTCGAAACAATTTGGAAAAAATGAAAGGATTTATATATCAGAGGCCCAGTATAACTAATTGTTATTTATTGGATACTTTTGGTTGTGCAAGATCAGCATCCCAAACACGCTCTTTTCATACTCTAAATACCTAAGGAATTAACCTAAGGAAGCTTTGTTTACATGTTATGATATGGTCTGTACTTCTTGTAGTAAAGAAATCTACAAATTATCAAGATTCTTCCAGACATCCTGAAATTCTTGATTACGTATCATGTCCATCAACTGTAGCCATTTGCACATTAGATTTTGAATGTTCTTTTTTTTTTAAATCCAAGGATGAAATTTGAAGATTAACTGGAAATCAACATTTTTGTGAAACTACAATTTGTGGAAAATCAGAGGTGTTGCAGTGTTGATAAAGAGAAAAAGCATTAATAGACTGACAAATTATTGTCATTACACATGTTTATGGTGACATTTTTCCTTCTCTTTACGTAGGGACGAACGGAGAAGCTTAGCAGACGGCTACAGCTGATGAATCAGAGATATGAAGCTCTTGAGAAGAGACGTAACCTGGAGGTGGAAGGCTTCAAGAACGATATCAAGATTCTCAGGAGTAGACTCAAGGATGTGGAGAAACAACTATTCAAGGTAAAGGCCAAGGTTTAGAAATGAAAAACTGTATTTCAAGTTGATTTGTTTTTATTGTTATTAATTGCTCACTGTCAAAGCCAGACAAAGTTATTGTGACTTGACATGGATGAGTCTCAAAAATATGCTGCACTAATATATTGATTGTTGTGAGGCATAAATCTTTATTGGTAACTGTTGAAAACCCTGATAATTCTAGTGAGAATTTCAAAGTACTTTATAGTTACATTGAACAGGATCTTCTTCTTTTGTTAATTAAACTGCATACAATATTTCATTTTACATCTTATTATGAACAATTGCTGATGTATTTTTGTAATAAATATTTTTTTGTGTAACTTAACTGTAAACTGCAATACAGTCAGTCCGCAGCGCCCGCGAATTCGCACGTATTTATACAAGTCGTATGCAAGCTATGTACGGTAAAAACGGACAATAAGCAGAAAACATTGGTACATGAAAATTATGATTGCATCAATGTTTCTCTATAGATTTTTTTCATTGATGTACCAATATAAAGAGGATAGACCAAATAATCCATCTTTACAAAACATCAAGATATTTTTTTAACGTTAACATGCTTTAAAAAGAGCATTTAAAACAGTCTAAAAAACACAGCAACTTAACGATATGCAGCATTAAAAAAAAATATGAAAATGCTACTGCATCAACAAGTAATTTGGTTCATTGTGATGATAAATATACAAACTTTCAAACCATCACTGTTTCCTTTGTTTTAGTTCATTATATCGGTCAGGAACACGGTAAATACGACACCATGTTCATTCCAACATATTCAACAGCGGTGACACAGCCGATATGCGTGGGTCATCAGAGTATGACGTCACCCGCCGACCGGGGGATACTACGTTATATCTAGCTTTGCGTCGATTATCGATGTTCTGTGTCCGTGCGCTGTACATGAACACGCACGGAGGATAGACGGTGATTAGGGATATTCACGTATTACTCTCGGGTGCGTAACCCCCGGACGTAGAGGTTTTGTACTGCCCCACATACTTATTATTGTGTATTATACTCATGCGCTACTTAATAATAGAAGTCTACAGAGAGTACAAGTTGGATGCGGATACGTACTCAAGTACAATCAAGTACACTATAGAATACCAGCTCTAGAATGAATAGGGTTAGGGTTAGGGTTAGGGTTAGGGTTAGGGTTAGGGGACAGTGGGGAGGGTTTAAGTGTCTTTATGTGCTATTTTTGGCCAGGCTTTGATATCATTTTAACAAAGAAGACACATTTTCTTTCTCAAATGTTTATTTGTGAAAATACAAACTTTCGGGGGGAGGGTGGGGGGGGGGGTGGGGGTTGGGGGATGCGATTGGCATTGGTATTGTGATTGAAAAAAAATGAAAATATGATTGTTCCCATCCCTGCTGATAAATTTCATGGGTTTATTGCAGGCAGTTGGTTGTAAAAGTTATGAAATGTGTTTTTATTTAAATTGTAAACCATGGACTAATGAGAAGAGCCTTAAACATTTATTTATATTGGTAATCCCCAGGCATTCTTTGATGGTAATATTTTATTTGATGGTTCTTTTGTCAATTTATGTAACTCCAGTTCATGTGTATTTTTAGAAATAAAATAATTACAAAATTCTTTCCCTTATTCGCTTTTCTGTTTGATTTTGTTTTATAGTGACCCGCAAAATATATATGATCATTTATTTTCTGTTTTTGTTTATATGGTAATGACCATCGATATAAATTTTAATGTGTGGTGGGTTGAAAGGGTGCAAATGAAATTAATAATATTCTAATTTTCACCTTCAACATCATTATCACAATCATCAAAGTCATCATCGCCATCACAATCATCATCATCATCACCATCATGATCACCACTATTAGCATCACCATCATCATAATCACCGTCACCATGATCATAGCCATCACCATCATCATAATCACCATCAGCATTATCACCATAGCCATCATGATCATCGCCATCATCGCCATCATCATAATCACTGTCAGCATTATCACCATACATGTAGCCATCATGATCATCGCCATCGTCATCGTAATCACCGTCATCATTTTCACCATAGCCGGTTAAACAAAAAATATATTATTAACACTACTATTAATGATAAATAATTATAAATGAAATAGGACTAGGAATAACATTTCGATTTTATAATATTCATATTTTATTTATAAACTGACTTTGACATGTATGTTGAGAACTTGAGACCATTACTTGCATAAAATATGTCGCTGAGAATAAAAGTATTATCAGAGTAAAACATGTTTAAATTGTATAACGGTGACAGTTCAATCAGTTTTTTATTATAATAAATGCTTTGTTCATGTAAAGCTCCGGAATCCCACCTTCGAAGTATCAGAGATACAAAAATGTAATCACTTGAAATGGATTTTCCTTTTACTGAAAAAATAAGCTGAACAAAATCCTTCTCGTCCTTCTCCCAAACTCCCCTTTCAAGATTGCTTGTTCCTATGTGAAGTCCAGCAAATGCTGATCCAGGAATGCAATGGAGGCTGATGTGTGAAGTCTGTGTCTTAGAAGATTTGTTGTCAATGTTCCGCAAGTTTCAATGGTTGAGTACATCTGTCAGAAAAACAACAACATCTACATCTACATCTAAGGTGGTACTGGACAGGACCAATTGGTATATATGTCCAGACTTCCGTGGCATCGCAAACTGTCAACAAACATCACAACTGAGGGTGCAGAGTTCAAAAGTCAAAATAAAAAGGTGCTCATAAAAATACAGTGGGTTGCAGACATCTAATTTTTAGATGAAGTAGAGCCACATCAACGCTCTAGCCCGCCTGTGTACAGCTGCGCTGAGTGGTCAATCTGCATGTAGCTTCAAACTTTGGTATGGAAAGACTTGGCCGATGTTGACTCTTTGATGATGGTGGCTGGTACTATAGTTGATTCCATTGCGTAATGGTACGAGGATTTAGAAGCTGTTCTTGTATGCTTCGGTCCTGGAAAATGACAAATGATAAAAAGGAATATAAAATGGCTTAGTTCAGGTATGGAAATTTAAAAGATCTGATCAAAGTAGCTAGCCATTTATGGTAGACAAAACCCGCTTGCATTCAAATTAATTTTTTGTAATGAAAACAAATTACAGGTGTCAAATTCATGAAATTTTCCCTTCATTTTTCCACATGTGCACAAGTTAAAATGTAAGTGTTTAACTTTGGATTTTTGTTATAATTCTCCTTTGTTCACATTACTCGCACAAGGGAAATGCTGCTTATTTCTATGGCTGGTTGTAAAGTTTGAGTTGACCAGAACCAAAACAAAAGGCACAACCAAAGTTTGAGAATCCCTAAATTAATAATATAATTATCAGATTATCTGAGTCTGACCAGACGCCAGAGTCACTGTTTAACTCTCGATCACAGCTGACTGTTAAATTGGTGTCAAAATAAAATGGATTAAGCATAAATATTATCAAGAAATCTTGCTAATTTAATGGGATAGTACATGATGTAATTGTAAGTCGAGGGCCCCAGATCAAATATGGCTTTGTTTTATGTCGGATCGGTACAGAAAAGGCTATGTATGGGACCGGTACGCGGTCACGGTGATGAATACGAAAGTGCGGCCATGTTGGCTAAACGTACACTTTTCGCGCCATATCGGCAAAAATTAGTGTTTTTAGCGTAGCCGTCACACAACTTCCGGTTGAAAATCGAAAAATGTGTAACTTTCATGGCCATAAAAGCTAATAAAATACATCGTGCATCAATCGAACTCTGCACTTTTTCACTTCTGCCAACATTGTTTTTGTGAAAAATCGAAGAATTGGGGAAAAACATCTCTTATATCGGTCAGGAACACGCTAAATGCAAGATAATGTCAGAATACCTCCTACGAAAGAAGGAAAATTGGACACATTTCAATGACTATTTACAATCACTCAGATGCGGTAAAATTAGGAAAATTTGATATCAAAATACGTAGAAAAGTATGGAGATACACTTACCCCTACATGTTACGCAGCACAGTGAAAGGCAAAGCAGCTGTGATAAAGTTTGTTGACCTGTGCAAAAGTCTCACGAAATCTCGCAAATCGCGGGACACGAAATACGACGGTTTATCGCACTTCCGGGTGCTGTATAAATTTGGTCATTCTGCCTAATTATCGCGGGCGTTGCGGACTGACTGAATATATGAATCATTCCTGGTTTGGGAAATAAATAATTTTTGTGACTTTGATTTGATCAGGTGACCCTCAGGTTCGGTGAGGATGGTGATATTAGAATGTTTCTTTTCTTTATTAAACTGCACAAAATATTTCATTTTACATCTTATTATGTACAATTGTTGAAGCATTTTTTTTTTAAATACATAAGCTGTAAGCCGCAATGTAAGCATCATTCCTGGTTTGGAAAATGAATAATTTTCGTCACTCTAATTTAATTTGATCAGGTGACCCTTGGATTCGGTGAGGATGGTGACATGAGGATGCTCCGTGACGTCCATACTACAGCCAAGAAATCAAAACAGATGCAAGGAGAACTACACAGACTCAAAGCTGCCATCTATGGCATGGAGAATGATATCAGAAGACTGTGAGAACAATACAGAACCGTAATGAATAGGAGCATTTTCTTATTCTTATAAAATCCTTGGTATTGGTAGTAATGATAGCTAGTGTCTCAACTCACTGCTATGAGAGATATGAAAACATGGCATGGAAAATGATATCAGAAGACTGTGAGAACAATACAAAACCAAATGAATAGGAGCATTTTCTTACGAAATCCTTGAAATTGGAAGTAATGAAAGCTCCTAGTCTACTATGTGAGAGATGAAAACAGAACTGCTGCATGGATTCGTAGCCAAGAGTTTTTGGCATGTGGTGCAAACTAGTCGGCCATGATGAGAATTCCCCATTCTACCTAATCAGGAGATAAGTGAGAATCTCTGACGTTCATATCGAGGGTTCAGCGACACAAAGATGGAACTCCACATTTTGCCAAAATGAGTATTTGATATCAAAATGCTCAGAAAAATGTGGAAAAACAAAGACTTAACTCCACCCAACACCCCATTCAAAGTCAATGGCTAGTGAAACATAGACTTAACTCCCTAAGACCCAAGTGCTCAGTGACACATAAACCACTTTTTCTCAAAATGGAGTTACGTCTTTGTGTCACTGACCCCTCGATATGCCCTTTTTTTTACATTATAAGATGGGCTCTATTTGAGGTTAATGGTAATGTGCATCATTGGAGATTGCATGGTGATTTCAAGACTACGCAATGAGAACTGCAGTGTCAATGACATGATTTATCTTCTGTGGAACGCCTTGGAAAGACTTCCTGTTTCCATCATCAATTTGGTTTTGATGCAGTTCTAGAAATAAAGTTCATTGGGTACAGTCAAACTAATCAAGATTATCTAAAGCATTACATTTAGTCACAATTTCTCCTCAAATTTGGTTATATATTCATTTTTGGGGTTAACTTTTTTTCAACATAAAATTGTTTTAAACAAAATAATGGTATGCATTGTTAGTATGTACTGCAGAACATTCCTTAAAGGAAAAAAAAAAAAAAAACTGCGTTTGCCCAAATTTAATTTAAAGTTTAAGTGCTATTTTTGCTTTAAGTTTGTTCAATACATCATAATCAGAACTACAAGAAAATATTCACATGGAACATTTCTCAACTCTTGTTGTATTTTTTGAAACACTGAGCTAGACGATGTGAACAATGAAAAAGGCTGCAATAAGAATGCAATATAATGTAGCCCTCCACCTTTTGAAGAATAATATCAGAGCCTTGAGCTCAGAGCATTGCAAGTTGTAAAATTTGCAACTGATATTTTCAATCGATTGCAACTCAACTTTTTTGCAACGCTCCGCTAGTCTCCTTAATTTCCTAGGATTTTGTTACGATTAAAGTTAAGTTCACTAGATCTAGCTTTTAATTTCAATTAATCGCAAGACTTACGCTTGATTTTTGGGGATTTGCAATTGATTGCAACTTTCTTGCAACGCCCCAGTAGAATATGTAAGATAATGAAAAGGTCAAGAATGAAACCTCTTTATCAGATGAATTTCATAGAAGCAGGATTAGCCTGAAGAATGTGGAGAATTGCTTTCACTGCTGAATTGTACAGATACATGAATTGTACATAACTGTATTATTTAATTTTATGTTGTAGATATTGTCTGAAATTGTACAAATGTAGAAATGTATATATTGTGAACGAATATTTGACCATACTTTTATATATAAACAGCAGTTGAAAATAAATAACTGATTTCTTTTATACATATAATCCTTTAATTCTTCATTTTTTCTTGTTTTGCTTTGCAGAAAGATATTAAGGCCAAGTACAGCACTGGTATGCATCTCAAAGCAGTTATTCAGATTTCTTTAAATTTAGTTAATAAATCTCCCCACTCCTGTATAATTCCAGGAAAGAAGTGTATCAAACCATTTCTTCAAATTTTTGACATTTAATTTCTTATGGCCAACTAATTTGAAATTTTAACAAACTGATAATGATCAGCAATCAACGGTTTGAAAAATAGAACTTGATAGGAATTATCAGTGTATTCCTTGTATTAGAAGCAAGTGAATAAGATAATTGTTTGGCATTTCCTGTCATATTTTCATACAGCTTATTTCAAGGAACAGCCCATCTCTGTTAATTAAACCAAGAGATAAACATGATTATGCTTTCTTTTGAGTCTCTTGCCAGTGCTGTACTTGGTCTACTAATACTTTTTATGGCAATTGTTATATTAATTGTTTGTTATTTGATTGCTGTAAAACTAGGAACATTTGCTTGCATGAATTGTTCATGAATTCTCAAGCGGTTTGGATTCGCAAAAGTTTCTTTTTTTTAATGCTGGGAAATAACTGAATCACAACTGACACAACATCAAATTCTTGCAATTGATGAAAGTCTCTTGTAGTGAAAAGGGTCATCCTCTACAATTCGCAAAGTTTCAGGGTTTATAGTATTTTTACTTAATTGGCAAAATTATTTATCTATTTTATCTCATTGTGGATGAGTATCTAATCCTGTCCCCCTTACTTTTTTTCTTCCTTCAAATTACTGAAGATTCTGTTATTTCATCGATTCTATTTCACCGCTACATATTTATTTATTAATATTATAATTTTGTACATGCTCAGTTTAATTCCTTCCTCCCCCTCTCTCTCTCTCTAGTTCTCTCTCATATCAACAAAGAGATGTACAGGATTATATGCCTTTTCCTTTTCTCTTCTTTCCCCTTTAATCTGTCTCATTCAAATATCTGCTATTGTTACATCTTTTTAATGCCAGTTTATAATCAAAAGCTCATTCGACTCTCTCTCTCACCCTCTCCCTCTCTCTCTTTCTATCTGAAAGTATTTTCCCTTTATTTTTTCAATACAAGTTATCTGCAGTATTTTAACATAAAGAAAAACATACATAACCAATCACTTTTCATTTCCATAATTTATTGAAATAATAGACAATTCTTTTAATTTCCTTTTAAAAAGAAATTTTGAAGCTCTCTTTACAGTACACTTACATGCAAGTGTTACAATTTACAAACATTTCACATAATATCTAAGATAAATTACAAACAATATGACTTTAATATATAATATTTTTGCTAATAATTTTTTGAATGCAACTTATATGCACGAGCTGTGACAATTCAAAATAATGTATAAAAATGAAAATATGTTTGACAAAATCATAAATATCTATTCAATACGTAACAAAACAACATCATTGCTACATTTTTGTCAAGCGACAATAAATTAGAATAATTGCTGAAGCGATGGATGAATAATTGTTGACATTTTTTATAACACAAAGTCATTTTTTCATAGGTTGGGTATACATGCATAACGTAAATACTTATGTTTTTATTCATCATTTTAGTTACTATGATAATCATTGCACATTTAAAATAAATTGATTTTCATAGAAAAATCTGGGCAAGGTACATTTTTATGGTTATTAATCTTTTTTGTTGTTTTCTTCTATTCTAAGTGCAGCTTTACATGAAAGATTGATGCCATAATTGCAACACTCAATGGGCATGGTGCTTCAGTCAAAACATTTAACATTAGTTTTCAGTTTCAAAAGAATAGGTCCTATGTATAAACAAAGATTACCCTGCCTACATTTCTTTTGTGAGGTGCTTGGGAAACATAACTAACAGTGCAAAAAAGGATCCCCCCTTTTATTTTCTTCTTCAAAATATAATTTTTGATGAATTTGGAGAGAAAAGTTTATTTGTTTGACCCTCCCCCCCCCCCCTCCCCCTCCCCCCGCCTTTTTACTTATTTTGAATTACTCTCTCTCAAACTTTTGTTTGAAAACGTTAAAGAACTAATAGCCATTGGGTTAGATATAATATGCACACAATATGGTTCTAAAGACAATGCAAATTTATAATAAACAAAAGGATAACATATATTATTATCTTAACAGAATACACAAACTACCAGTTTTGTGGGCCTTTATAATCTAAAATTATAAATGTGTCAAAGTTAGTTTCCCCTGCTTCATGAAAGGATGATTAGATTTTTAGAGAAATATTAAAATTTTTGTATAAATGATATATAATTTGCCATTGATTCATATTTACACTATTTAGATAGCATATTTAGCATTCCAATAAATTTCTTTCATTTCCACTTTTATTTGCACAATAGGTCAACTGACATTACACCTCTGATTTAATTTTCTTTTTCTTTACTGGATTGATTTTCCCCTTTAGGAAGAGTAACGTCAAAGTGATAATAGTAATAATAGTGGCACAATACCACTCCTGGCACCTAATTATTATTACCCTGGCTTTAGCACGACGGCCATTACAGCGCTTGAGCATTTGAAGGAGTTAATTCCTGCCAGGTACCCATGTACCTCACCTGGGTGGAGTGTGGCTATTGTAAATTAATGTCTTGCGAAAGGACATTAGTGCTGCAACAGGGATATTCAGACCCGTACCTTGTGGTTCACAGTCTGGAGACTTATCTACTGGACCACAACACAGTCTACGAAGGTTGGATCAAATTGTGAATTGATAATAAACATGTATGACTTTTATGACTTGTCATTACAAATGATAAATCTGTTGAATTGCACTAATTCACTTACTGCACAGCAGTAAATGAATTGTTTGAATTTAATGCTATAATACACCTACCATACATTCTGGGATACAAGATGGCATTATACATGT
Organism: Strongylocentrotus droebachiensis; assembly: GCA_035222895.1. Taxonomy (NCBI): domain Eukaryota; kingdom Metazoa; phylum Echinodermata; class Echinoidea; order Camarodonta; family Strongylocentrotidae; genus Strongylocentrotus; species Strongylocentrotus droebachiensis. Next base: position 65,349 of record JAVYIG010002150.1, read on the forward strand.
ACCAATACATGTTACATCACTGAATATACTTCCCCAAACAATACAATATCTATAAAAAAAAATATATAAAAAAAGGAAAAGGAAAAACGAGTCCAGATGATTTTTATGGGATGTCGACATGAAAGGAAAAAACCACAACCTTGGATTACGCTGAATGAAACTATCCATGGGTGAACAAATGTGTAAGCATAGGAGATTCACCTAGAATTTTGATGAATATTTAATTCAATATTCAGAAAACAGAAGGCAAATGAGGGTAACATTCACTATACAAGCGTTATTAGATGATATTGCTCAGTTTCCTGTGTAATGCATCATAGCCACTCGTTCAATAATATTATGTGCAGATACTGACTGTAATTCTAGAATCGTTGGTCACGATGTTCTATTCTGATTCTCTTTGTGCTATTTCTAATCATTATCATCTCCACGATACACACAATAAGGATGCAAACAAGGCATCAGAAATGATTACTAAGAGCTACACCCTCCTTATCTTTCTTTGCTTTGCAGATTTAATTGATTTTTATACTTTGCTTCATTATAAAATTAGAATCAAAATATATTTTCATATCAATCATTTTTTGCATCATTCATAAGAGTGTCGACTATAAAACCTTTGTGTAGCTAGCGCTCAGTGGAATTATCTGATGACAGTTGCATCTCAAATTGGCAATCACCTAATCACTAGTGCTCTTCAAATTGACAACAGACTAACTTTTAACTCCAGCATCAGTTGTAATACATTTCACTCAATCTTTGGCAAGACATTCATAACGAGAAAAACCATAATAGCAGATATGGCATGTTTTACAAATTGTTTATAACTATGAAATTTCATCAGAATTATCAGGGAGATGCTCTAATACATTGTTCTATCCTACTAATGGTGCATTGTAAGGTATTTTGCATTCTTTAAAAAATACCTTGGAGTCTATTTATAAGTGAATTATTCAAATCTAACATTCTGCACTAGTTTGACGTCTTCGCACTGTAACATGAAGAAGTGCTTGAAGACTGTGTCAGTTTTCTCTTCATCACTTATTATTTAACATAGGTACAAAAAGCTGAAGCAATAATTTGTTCATAGATCTTGCTCTCTAGTCTATTACTGTTTCATTCGTATTATTGCATCTATTAAACAGATTAGGTGAGCAATCGACTAGCAGCTACGATGGTGTGAGCTATCTCATCAACCTGTAGTCATACATTGATGACAACTGAAGCTGCTACATGAAGTAAACACCATCAAACACTCAAACTGGGTACGATTTTGTTTTGATCAACGGATGATCATCATGTTTCTCTGTTGGTATCTCGTTCCTCACGTTAGCAGCGAATCCCTCGGCTCTCGGAATGCCGATTGGCTCGTAGCAGGTTGACCCCTGGCCTGGAAGCTTGCTTTCCTAAGCTTCTCCTGGCATAGCACACCACCTTCCATCACCTCCCGTATCTTGGGAAGCACTGACGACTGGCCGCACCTCCACCCGTCACTGTGAAGGGGCAGGTGGAGGAGAGAGAGGGAGGGGGCGTCAAGCGTTGGATTCTGCATGGGGAGATGGGGCTACGCCAGGGGGCCCTTTGTTGGTGGGGGTCTGCTTCTTTTTCCCCCACATGGAGCTAGGGAGGGGCGAGCGACTCTTCTTTGGTAGAGGCATGGTGGCGTTGATATCTATTGGCTGTGGATGAAAACAGAAAATAATTAGGAATGCATTCAATGTTATTGAAAGTAACATTGATTAATAAAAGTAGAATGAATATTTCCATGCTCACATTTCAACCAAATTAATGAAGCTTCAGCCTAGATTAAATCAGCTTGACAATTGCACCATGAACTCACAGTACAGGGTTAACTCTATGTTAAAGTAAGCTCTTCTGCATGGCTCTCAGTAGACTATACATACAGTAGTCTAAAGCTCACACGGTTCAGACCCAGCATTACAATTGACATGGGTTTATTTATAAGTCCTAAACTACTAATAATTAAACACTTTTGTATAGCGCACAACACATAGGCCTAATTGCATAACTCTATGTGCTTTACAGAACAGACTACAGAAGAAGTGGAAATGGTGCACTAGGTTCATAATTGTGAGATCTTACAAAGTGCTAAATAGATAAGTATTCAAATTACTTCTGAACTTTTCTGGACTACTACTAAGTATTATATTGACTTGACACTTACCACACCACTGTCGAGGGAGCTCACACTGCTTCTATGGTCCGCTTTATCTACAGATAAAAGAAAAACAAAAAGGAAAATAGTGAGTTATTATTGATTACAATACAAATTTCGTAAGTTAGTGAGAGAATGAAATTATAATAACTGAATATGGAGAAAATAATATGCAGTACTGGAAAAATAGCATGTAAAAGCTTGTCTACTTCATGTAAATGTACATGTACATGCATCCTTAGGTCATATTTTCATTATCGATCTGCTCCTCACTGGACTGAACTATCGAGCATTCCATCCTTTTTTTCCTTCTCTCTTTTTACTTTAAAGTCACCCTATCTACATGTATTTGAAGTTTGTTTGCAAACTGGATGTAACAATATTTCCCTTTGTAGTTTAAATCCATTTCCCAGACACAATCAAAACATGTAAATACCTTATATCCCACTTATTAACCTACAATACGTGCACAAATGCTCTTTTAAAAATAGACGGTTTGGCACGAGGAAAAGTAACTCCTTCAAAGATCAGCTGACAGGTTTATTTTTATTCTCCCCGTGCTTCCATGCACTACTTCATCTTGACAACAGTCATCCTCCTTCATGCAAAACATGACTCCTAAGAATAGCATCAACACATGATCCTCGCAAACAGGAAACAATTAGGAGGCTTTAATGCGCCTTCTTAATCCCTAAAGGGCCTACCACAACCATCCTATAAAGCAAATTGGCAACTTTCTTCTAAAGGATGATCAATCTTCATGCAGTACATGGAAAGAAAGTTTACCTAATAATTTTTTTGGGCTGTATATGATAGCACTTCTGGAGTTGGAAAAAAACAAAAACAATAAAAACTCTTACCACCTCCAGTCCTGCCACATTAAAAAATTCAGTTGGATTTTTGTTTGGATTGTGATTGATGAGGATGTTACAAATGATCTAATCACAATTCTACAAAAGAAAGGACCAAGGTTTATCTTTCATGCAACTCTAAGCGCCAACAGACTTATCAAAAATTAAAAGAAGTAATCTTTGAAGGCTTCCATGGTGAGGATAGTAGATTTGAGCGAGGTTTGACCTTGACAGGGTTAGTTGACCCATCCTAGAGGAGGAGGATGAAGAAAAGAAGAAGGTCTTTGACTTACTTGCTGCTTCTTTGAGGTCCATGAGCGAGTTGGACAGCGTTGTTCTCTTGAGACTGCCATCCTTGAGGGGTGGGGCCAAGGAGTCCATGCTACCACTCAGGTTCTGAGTACTGGCTAGGCTCTCTGTGTCCAGACCTACCCCAGAGTCGGACGTGCTGGCCTGGCTCTTACGGATCAACTTCTGCCTCTCAAGCTCAGCTGTGGAAATGGAAGCGGGAGAAAGGAAAGGGATTATGGTTTGTGGGAAGAACAGGCAGCTCACATCTTGTACACCTTTTCTACAACATTATTATTGGACAATATAAAACGGTTAATTCAGGTAGCTAAAGCATTCTGTAGGATTTTCATGCTTTTAGAGATTCATACCATTAGGTGGTGAAAGGATTTTCACATTTCTACATGCATGTTTATTTCTAACATGACATCCTAGAGGTAGTAAGTTGTTTTGCATACACTGACATTCAGTCAAAATTTGATCAAAATCTTGAAATATCTCAGATTTACCATGCCTATTCATAGATGGGTCGTTTATTTATGATTACAATTATAGAATGTGTTAAACTTGATTCACAATTCAATGTTATTACTATATATTCCTTGCATAACATCTACTATGTATCAAGTTAGTCACATTGAATGATACATGTAATATACCTCTTTAATATCAAATAGTCAACATGTTATTTCACACATATACACTAAATCTATCCACTTGTTTTTCAATCCCATAAATAAAGCCATATTTAACTTGAAGGAAGTATGTAGGAAGTTTAAACTATGTCACACGGTTCTACAAGATCATTCTCATATCCGTTCAAAGGAAATCAAACTAAGGTGCAGTCAAGCTCCACCGTCAGGTGGGGCGTCAGGTGACGATCGGAGTCAAGGTGACAGGGATCAATTTCACTTTGCAATTAAAACCTTACAAATAATGCTGGTTGCTTTAATAGCACAGGTAGCAACAGGCATGGCACACAGAAACTTGAAAGGTACAATTAAACAGGTTTTGTTGTTGCCAGTAACAGGTAGCCAGAGCTTTAGATTGCATCTTTATTCACACAAATCTAGCATTCAGAAAGGAATTGATAGGCAGTAGAGCAAGCAAATATGTATTAATACAAGTTTATCTATGTCAATGCATAACTATAGTTTTCAATTAAATTGATACTGTTTCATTAAGTGTTATCTGATACAAAGTAATACTGTGCACTTAAAACATTAACGGGAGGACAGCTAGAGAAGCATTAGAACATGTAGGGTACTCATGCTGATACTACACACTGGGGCAAACACACACAATGCAGTACAAACTAAAACAGCTGTTGTTAGGTCTAAACACTTAATCTGACATAAACGATACAAACGATTTGCTTTGCTGTGTTAAAACATATGATTCATATCATACCAAGTATTAGCTGCTTGTGCAGTATCAATACAACAATGACATTCATAATCAAACCCTTGTTGTATGTAGATAGAAATTAGTTTTAGAGTATTTGGAAAGTTGTATCACAAATGTAGAAACTGAGAGAGCAAAGTTACGCAATAGGATCCATCCCTTCCCTTTTTACATAAGCAATTACACAGCAATCCATGCATTAAATCATCTTCCAAAACATTATATATATATTACATTTTTGTATTTGTCATTTTTTATTATCTTTCTTTTTTAACCATTTATTACATATTTATCACAAGGCCTTCTTTTTTATGTCTTCACAACTCTATTTTATGTAACCACTCTGCTCAATTTAAAATATCACAGTTTGTGCAGCATTTTAGAAGTCACAATGTTTGCTGTGCTTTTGTTTTGTCACATAAGATTTCTTACCTGCCCATAATTTCCTTTTATTATATGGTATGGCAGCTGAATATAAAATGGGTATACACTGGGTTACTTTCTTGATACAGATCATCATAACGATCATTTATTACATCCAGTAGAAATGTACAATACTAATTATCATAGCGGCTGAAATTATATTTTGAAACTTCTCCAACGTTTAATATAATTATTATCAAGTCACTTATTAAAACCATCATGAAATCATGATTCATTGAAAATTGATAGTAAACAATAGTATTTTACAAAAATGTTAAATATGCCTATGCCTAGAGTCAACCTACAAAGCAACTATGATAATCTAATGAGAATGCTTAATGGCATTACAATCAAATAAGCACATAGAATGTAGATATCATACTGGCAATATGTTTTTTGTCTGATGTTTTGTCATATTACAGGCCAAATACTCATATAGCATGTATCATTTATTTAATATAGGGTGATGTCATATATATTTCTGGTATAGACACTACTCAAAAGACTTCATTTGGAAATGTCTGAGTACTTATTTTACATGGATAACATGCCTCATCAATAACTTATTTAAACACATCATCTGTGCTACTACTTAGGGTTTAGACGAGACAACCTCAAGAGCGGTAAAAGAAATGTGTATCTTGCTGTTAAACTTCATTCTCATTAAACTGCCAATTGGAGGGGTAGGTAGGTAGGTAGGACTGAAAAAAAAAAAAAATCTGATACATGAATTTTGTAAGCTTGCACATTCTACCAACAGACTTGACATGTATGTGTATACGGTACTCTCCGAATGACGAAGCACACAAAAGGCCGGAATACCGAGGAAGACAATGGAAGGAATCAACCTACCTTCTATCCGGAGACTCTCCATCTCCTCGATCTCCAGGATGCACTCCCTGATGTCTCCTACAAACTTGGTCCTGTCTTCAGGGTGACTGGCACAGAACGATGCCAGGGTCTTGTCCTGTCGCGAGACCAGTCGGATACCGTAAGGATAGTCTGAAGTAGAGAATAGAGCAACACAGATGAAATTGATAGCTTCCTCAAAAACATATTAATCAAATAATTTTATTAAAAAAAAAAGTCAATATCGTTTTAATACATGATATTGATCTTTCTTTTCCCTCCTTCAGCTTTATAACTATATACATTGAAGAAAAAAAACAATGAACTGTTTATCCATATGTTTTTGAATGCTTTCTTATATAATTGTATGTATGATGCAAAATCTCATTTTTAGTCTTTGGACTTTATGACAAGATTGAAAAAATCTAATTTGAATTGAATTGAATACATAATACATTCATATTCAGGGTGTACACCTTACACCTACATTTAGATGCTCATATCCTTTGGCATATACACTAGAACATAGAGTTTACTAATGTTGATGATACTTGTATTAACCCTTTACCGACTGGAACCTGGGGGTCCCTGTATTAAGCCTATGGGATTCAGAGAATCCGGTGGTCAACAGATTAACTTCTAAACGATGTTAACTTACGTTGTGATGAGAACTCTAGGACCGTGGCTCCCTGTAGAAGTACTTTCTTCTTGTATCCCAAGATGGCTCCAGTCTTCTTCTTGTACAGCTTGGTGATCTAGGTTCAATGAGGAAGGGTGGAAACAGATGAGTGACATGTAAAAGCTACAAACACAATCAGTAAATTTCATTACATTTTTCTCATCTTGCTGGTTACAAACAAGCAGCTTGATAGCTTAAAGTTTGATGTTATACCAATATACACTGATTTTACACAAAATCGTTAAAGATGTTATGTATCTTTGTGAAGAATTTGCAAAACTGAGAGAGTAATATAAAGATTGATCATGAATAAAATAATGGAAGAGAAAAATAGTGGGGGGGGGGGAGAAGTGAGACAAATAGCTAAAGCTAGAGTGATTGAAAAAGATGTAAATAAAAGAGAGAGAGGGAGAAGGGCTTTAAAAATGGCTGAAAGGGATATTTGTTGTTGTTTACACCAGGCAATATTGCTAACGATTTATTGAAATGTGTTGCCTGAAAGGTAAGAGCTGATGCAGGAACACAATACTCTCTCTCTCTCTCATTACATACCTACACTTGGCTTCTACCAAGTATATCTACGGTAGATGATGAGAAATACCTCAGTCACACCAACAAAACCGACAACAGACCGAAAACAGACAGAACAAACAATTACAATACCACAAATAGCCAAAAATTGGTCGGTTCTGATTCGGTGTGGAGTCGGTTTAATAGGGGATGTGGACTGGGGTAGAAGAGAGGTTCATGTTTTCTGAAGGTTGGTGATGTGAACTTACCAGTATCATATCATTGAGAAGGAAGACTTCCCTGATGTGTTTCTTGTCTTTCTTCGTAGGGTCATTGACCTCTAGAAGACTGCAGGAGCTTACCAGTCTTCTGTGAGGCTCCGCAAGCTGAAAAGAACAAATGGATTATGGTTAGGAACTTTGCCACAAAATTTTATTTTAAAAACAAATATAATCTGGGGCATCATTTTCCCACCACCATCCAACAGTTAAGTCTAAGTTTAGGAATAAAGTTGATGATATTTTGTAGCGGGAATTGTGTTAAACAGATGCACCTTCTATTAAAATGGGGGGGGGGGGGGGATGTGAAAAGGCTATACACATTGCACAAGAAGTATTCATGTAGCTCTAATTATTGTGATTTGCTAGGAGTCTGTTTCATATTCCGACCAATTTCAGCTTGAAAGCACTAGGTAAAGGAGGATAACTTTCACCATTAGTGAATGGGACCAACAGGATATAGGGACATACATGGAAAAGGAAACAGAAGTAGGAAGCCTATACTTCCATACTTGAAATGAACTATAAAGAAAAACAGGGAAAACATGGCAGAAAAACTAGGATGGGTAAAAAGCATTTCCTGGTGTAACATCCTGCATTGTAGGAACGTGGCAATGGCAGGACAACTTAGTTGGAGTGAAGAGTTGTTCTTCAAGGGTTTATATTACATGTACACTTTTGTACCCGACTACTTTTACATCCTCAATTAAATTGGAGTACTTCCAAGATTGTATCGGTTTCGCATCATACACCACTCAACATCTTTTCTTTACAGTGCATGTGCCCAGTGGTTTAAAGGGTCTCATCAAAGGTAATTGCTCAGTTCTGATAATGATGAAAATAACTTGCTAACAAAATTGAACAAATCGTTCAAATGTTCAAATACCTGAAACAATATCTGCCAACAAAATTTGACAGGCAATGATTTAGTATGTCATTGATAAACAAAGAAAGATGAGACCATTAGGTAAGTCTGGAATACAATTCACAAGCCCATCTATGCATATCTGTGCAGGCGCTATACAGTCTGTATTATTTTCCAGCACTTTCAATCTTAACATTTTTTGTTTCCATTTAGTGAGGATATGTAATCATCCATTCAGAATGACTTTTGTAAATAATCTCTCTTGAAGTAAGATTCCTTGAAAGAACTGTGCATTACTTTTACCTCGATCACCCATCTATAAAAGAAGTAAATTGGGGGATTTATAGTTCGACTACGAGGGCGGTATAAAGATGACTTACGGGGAAGGGTTTCTCTCCCAAGATGTTAGCTTCTAGCTTGCGTACAGCAGTCACATGATCTTCTCCTGGTTGGAAAGCTTTCTTCTTGATCCTATCAAAGATACCGGTCAAGAACTCGGGGTCCAGATCGTGCTCGTCGTCTATACCTGAAGGTCACAGAGAAAAGATGAAATTATTAATTTCTTTTTGACCAATCATCAAAGATTTTAGATTTTTTACATATTTTCTTGCTATCAATACATACATAAATTAAAGTTATTACTATTCATGCATTCTTCAACTCAGTATCTCTTTTCTTTATTGATCTCACTATTGATATTACTAGTACATTACTCATGCATTCATCTATATAAGAAATATCCACATAACTATATCCATCTATATCTCTTTGTGCATTTTTTCAGTTTAAGACCTTTCTCTCATATATATGTATTAAAAGATCCTTCACAATTCATCACAAGACATACCAATCATAAAAATCATTTCTATCTATTTTGTATATCCTTAATAAAATCGATCCTATAGGACTCTGAGGCTCTTATACCGACCCTCCATATAATCATTTTTCTTCTTCCTACTTTCCTCTACCACTACCACTCCAGCCACCCTCTTCATCCTCCATCATCCCTTCTCATCTCCCCCCCCCCCCCCATCCACACCCCTCCTCTCTCCTCCCACTTTCCTTACCATTGAGATTCTTGATGAAGTCCGGTAGCTTCATCTTCCTCTCAGGTTTGACGTTGGGATTATGAAGATCGGTCGTGAGCATGATGACAGCAAAGGATAGGATGAAGATAGTATCCAGGTTGTGGAAGCTGTTTGCAAATTCTGCGTTGCAGTAGCAGTACCTCTTCGAGAAAGCCTGCAAATGGGAGAGTAAACAAATACATTTTTTATGAGTTACTACAGAATAAAGGAAAAAAAAAAATCAACTTATATCTCCTTTCATATATAGTCGTTAAGACCATTAGCAAGCTTCTGTAATCATTCATCTAACTTCTGCAGAGTTCTGCTGAATTATTTCTTCCTTGCTTTGTCACGAAAGGTGATTAAAGTTGTCTACATCCTGGTGATAATTTGGAATCTCAAGGCAATTTCCCCAATTCTATATCCTCACTAAAATAACTCCCCTGATGAACCACAATAATATGCTTTATCTCTCTCAATGATCATAGGGTGTAGGATGCAGTGTCTCTGATGAGTTCCTCCAGAGGCTCCTAGCGGTAGACATGCTATGTCTGTATAGAGCTATAAAAGTCATTTCATTGCTTCTGCTAAATACAGACTTTCCTGTGCTAGATCCCTTTTGTAGGATAAGGATTGCGACGAGGATAGATAAGCAATACTGGTTACAACTTACTACCAGTTTTTTTAAAGGTACAATATATCATCTGCTGATAGAGAGAGCCTGAAGGGAAATAACAACTAGCACTTTCCATAGAGAGGTGGAGTTGATGCCCTTCGTGGGCCATTTCCTTGAAACCTTCATAAATCTAAGTTTGTGGACATCCCATAGAAACATATGTTAATTCTATAACATATGTTTCAATGGGATGTTCTAGAAGATCCCCCCCCCCCCCCTGGCTCTGAACAGAAGACTAAATGACAACTACACAGTTTACAGGGCTTAACCTCAACTATTTTTATGCAAGAAGGTAATTTTTAAGAATTTATTATTAAAACAAGGGGCCTTGCTTCATAATTGTAATGAAATATCTAGGACATTTGGGGATGGTACTGCATGTTTAGTGGGTTATGAACATAAAGCCACCTTTATACATGTATCAAGTTCCAGATACAGTGTATGATTTCAATAATAACTCTAGTACTTGGAGTGAAAGATATAACCACTTATTTAATCTACACCCAGACCCCAAGACATACCTTGTTATGACCACCCCCCCCCCCCCCACCACAACTACCAATTATGAATCTCATACCATTTTTCAGTGCTGCGAATGTTTACATTATGGCAATGATAACAGCAGTGTCTCCTTTTCACTTCCTATGCTAAAACAACCAATTTCCTGACTTAGAAAACCAGTCTGATACATTCTAATGCTAACCTTTAGATATGAAAGAATAAGGTAGCCAGGGTAATTTTTGTTTATTTTCATATACATGGAGGCTTTAACAAAACAGAAAAATATCTGAATTTAAAAAAGTGATTCTACTTATATTCCAAGGGGCATTACAATTTAGAATGCTTCTTGTTTTTCTCAACATATGGACTTTGACATTTCCAGTAGGTTTGTAAATTCAAGAGGCTAGATGTCTTATTCTTTGGTCTAAAATACTCTTTAATCTGCAGTTCAAAAAATTGGAATATCACTGCTTTAGCTAGTGCATATTAACCAAATCAATATGTTAGAGGGTTGCCATTTACGTCCATGTACTGCAGCCTATTCATTCTTGTATTGAATATGCACACAAACATGTATGATCGCGTGTTGTCCACATATATTTAAGCAGGTATAACACGACTAGCCATGTGACCTTATCTCTTGGCACTGTCATTCTATTCATGAAACAACCTTGCAAGAAGATCCTCCTATATATAGTATAGTAACAAACACAATTGAGTAAAAGCAATAAATCATTTTCCACAGCATGTGTGTAGTGGAGAATACTAAAGAGTTGCAACAGCAAAAAAGGAGCAAAATATTGCTACAATTTAACTGTTTTAACTGATTTCAGAGGCTTATCTATTACATCCCCAGAGGCATTCTAGAATATCATGTCATTATACACAATATCAAATGCACTTTAATTAGAAAGTCATAATTGTTTTTTTCTTGTTTTTCAAATTCTAAGAAAAATATAAATAAAGACAAAATTCCCTATAAATTTCCAACAATTCTTCTTATATTTCCTCCAGGATTGATCACTATACCATTCAAACATCAGGAAAGGCAATTGAGTGACTTCCTAACCGCAGACCACTATGACGTCCATTTCTAGTGTTTTCTAGGTAAAATTCACGCCTCTCGTTCCCCTGAAAAATGTGTTTTTCCCATCTATGGATCAATGAATGATGATTTCAGAACATTGTTACATCCTGGTGATTTGATTTAGTGGAATTAATTAGCACAAGGGTATATGAGTTTGATCAACTTTGTCTTTATGCTGATACGTACAGGAAGGACTTTCTTTTGGTTTCACAGATCTATCTTTTCAATGTGGTCAGGTAACATCAATCTTGAATACTCTCGTGATATGGGGATAATGATCCTTACTAACCAAGATTGATATTGTTTCAGGGGATGGTACCTTACGCTTGTCAAGATGATTTATTATAATCATAAAAACAAATCATTATATCATGTATATATATATGTACACTGCATTAAGAGGAAAGGCTTTAAAAAAAAAGTTCTTTGACAGGAGTATTGAAAGGCATTATTCTCTGTAACAACCTTTTGTGTGACAAGTAAGGAATGTTGTAAAATATATTAGCATAAAATCTTCCATTATCACTGTTTGAATTACATCACAGAAATAAAAGTTATGAACATTTATCTGCAATGCATAAAATAGATTATCATGCTAAGTTGGACAGGTCTGTGTGTCTGTGGTCAGGGTCTAATTCATAGTGGTCAACAGATATGTGGATGAACCCCCCCCCCCCCCCCCCCCCACTCCACTCATAACGTCTAAACCATAAAAAAACACCCCCCTTGATCCCATCTATTACTTCAAATGGTTAAGAGATGATAACTGCGGGCGGGATAGGGTTTATGTATCTGGGGCATGGATGACACCCAGGATTAAACCCAAGTGTCCTCGCCATGATCCGTTGTCGGGTCACCACACCCCGGGTCTAACCCAATTTAATCCCTAACGTGTGAAACAGCCTCATACGTGTCTAGGGTGTCTGAGTAGCTAGGGAAAAGTGCAGAGAGCTTTCTTCTTCAACCGACTCAGGTGTGGTGAATTTAGGAGATTTGGAAAATTATGTACGACATTATAGGTACTCAAATAGAGCATGATTTACTAGCCTGGCTCTCGTATATACTCTGAGTTATTTTAATACCGCCATTTTAAGATAGAAGAAGAGAGTGAGAATACATTTTCAAACATAGTTAAACCCTAATACATACAGTAATACTATCAATGGTTAAATTTACTATGACACTCAAATAATCCAAGCGAGATGCCAGACTTGATGATTGCTAATCTCAGGGTATATAACTATTTAAAAGGTTTTGTGACTGCCAAAATATATTCAATTTGATGTATCAAATAAAGACAAAGTACCTATACACACACCCTTAATAAGTGGTTTGAATTTTAAGTGTTCAGTCAATGAAAAGGAGATAAGAAAGCAGAAGTCGTACTGTCTTTGGTTTGGTTCTGATGCAATTAACACTTGATATTTTAATTTAAAAAAGATGTCTCTTGTCTCGTTTGATCAATTCAATGTCTGATTTGTGAAGTGCATTTCAATCAGAACTGTCGTCTTCACTCAACTGTTCTTATTAAAAACCAAGAGGTGAGTGGAAAACCTCTTTAGAATTAGGTCCTTGAAAGAATTCAGACGCACCCTTTTTGTAGGACTTTCTAATAACCTTTATTTCCACTAGACTTCTTACAAGTTATTGAACTGTCTGTTACTTGGGGTACTCAAAGACTCCTTTTCAGTGGCCTGTCTTTATCATTTGATTGGGATTTTAATTATTCTTTATTCATTTCTTGGCTTGAATCAGTCTTTAATCCTCCATTTTTTTTCTCACCTCCATCAATCTTTCGATCTTCTGCGCCTCTCCCGGAAGCAAGAAAGACATCTGGAATTTCCTCAGCGCCTCATCGATGGTCAAACCTGTGAATCCCATAGCTTCCACAAAACATCTGAAAGAGATAAAACATGACATCAGAGGCAATGAGAGGGACTGTATAGGTTCGCTGATAGGAATCTATTGAATTATTTCTGAGTAGAGACACTTGAAGAAATAGGACTACATGGTACATGTATATACATAGATGAGATACAATTTAAAAAAGTCTTTTGAAATGGCTTTACAGATGACTGATTTGCTTGCATCACAATATAGCAAATAAAAAAAAATGACATGCAACTTAATTTGAAACACATTTCATTTTTCTTAACAGCTCCTGTCCTACAACTGCTTGTGAGAACTGCTACTTCTTGTTCTTTCATACATTACAAAACTTCTAATCAATGGTTGGACTCAACTACATGTATCTAAGATTATATAGACTGACATCTGACATTTTGCTTGAGAAAAACATAACAATTCAAGCACTCGCTGTAACCAATATATAGAACTAATCAATATTCTAAGGCCTTAACTCTACTAGGTGTAAGGTCAAGCACTGAAAGTCGTCATCAGCCGAGCATTTGCAGCAATCATTGGGATACAGACGTCAAAGCAGGTAGATAATCAATACCGCACTTTACAGACCCATACAGTGAAAAGTGTGTTGGGAAATCTGAGAGAAAAAATACAGCAGATGTTTCTGATGGACAGCCCTTTTAGAAATGACCCTTGAAAGTGTTACACTGGACTATGGTACTGGTATGAAGGTCCTTAGTTAGAAAAGAAAAACTGTGGGAATTGAGGCATTTGGTATTGAACAGCATTTAGTGTATTGATCTGTTTATCAAACTATGACAGGAAAAGTATGGGGAAAATTGAAACAAAAACCTCAGAGTTGGAAACTAAGAACATTTTTGGAATTAGATGGGATAAATTACCAAAATTATTATTTCTCGGATTGATTGCCAAAAATTATTTCTCCTACATATTCAGTGAAAATTCTGTCAAAGGGAGGACCCATATTATTACCCAGAAATAAAGCATGCATCACAATATAATAGTTTTTTCCAAGCTATATGAAGCAAGGATACTAGAATTTTGAACAGCATGAAATAGTTATAGAAGAACAGCTTATCATAATCCACACATTCGATGAGGAATAAATAATAATTTTTGAATAAACATCTTTCCTAATAATAGCCAAATACAATGTATCTTGCTATATTCTGCCAGTTTGTATTCACTCTCTGCTACTTCACACTGCCCTAAGCATGATGAGGAAATTAGAATCTCCCGATACAGGACAGGATACAGATTAATTAATTAATGGCTTGTTAATTATCTATTCTCTTTGATAAAGCAGGATGTGGACAACTATAGCCTCTAACACAAAATCAATTCATTACCCTGATAACCATCCCCTCTTTTAACAGTTGTCATTTATCTATCTTTAACATTTGACCGAATAACTTTTGTTCTAAATAAGTTGGGTTTTGTAACCATTCATGCTTTATTGATCAGTGATTGGTTCTGGTTGATAAACCGAGAGCGCCTTCTGCAATGTGGAGCCAGTATATATATACTTTATGTAATAATATTTGTTAAACACTGATTACGAAATGATTTATGGCACATTATGTGATATCAAAAATAAACATCCCCTCCCACAGGCCTATGTATTTTGTGTGACTCAGTAATCTAGTTGTGGAGAAAAGAGAACGCATTTATCAAAGCCATGTTGAAACTGAAAATTCTTTATTTGCAAAGACTCTTTTGTCTAAACTGATGTCATCCGTTAAAGTTAGAAATCAGTAAAAGTGCTGATATAGAGAGTAAGTTTTTTTTTTATATGGTACAGGAAGTTTAATCTAGGGCGAACTAGGCTTGGCGTGTTAATGCATGAAACAAAAGATGAAATCTAAGCATGGAATAACATGCTATTTCATGATACAACATGCTCTGTCACTGATTTTTCTCTACTCGTTTTCAAAACAACCTGTTTGGAGGGGAAGGGTGGGATATAATCTCTGTAAAGTTAAACAAGAAAGTTGAAAGAATAATAAGCGAAAGCAAACTTAATACAGAGACCAGCTAGTATTGCAATGAGTCATTGACATTCAATGTAACATCTTATATTTTTGAAAGGAAGTACCACCACTTCCGAAGCGTAACCCATCGCTATTATTCTTCATTCCCTCATGTTTTTTAACAGGAATCAATCCATGACCATTGCAGTATGTGGCTGCTAAAGAGAAAGGAAATTCCCCCAATGACAAAGTTCTACCAACTTTCATCTTTTCTCATAACTGGTTGAATACATGGCCTCGTTCTATAGTTAACCCTCAGCACAACCTGTTCAATCTTGTTCTTTCTTTTTCTTGACTTCAATGGGAGCTTGTTTGCTACTTATTTTGAGTGAGGTCCTCATAGCTTATTATGTAAATGATAAGTTTACTGCATGTTTAGTCCATGAATCTTAAGAGCTCTAACTCATTTTGGCGATTATCCTATTGGAGCCTATGAGAGCCTAAGTGAGCTATCAAATAAAAAGAAGAAACTTGAAAACCTGAAGAGTTCCATTCCTTATCTATCCCACCCCCCCCCCCCCCCCACAAAAAAGCGAGAAAAATTGAAAAAGGAGATTGGATAGTACGAAGAGGAAAAGAATGAATAGCTATCAGGGCATCGATCTGATCTCTTTAAGGTATACTTCCACCGGATTCAGGTCATGGTAATCATCAAAAACCATGGTTATCCAAACACGCCTGCTGAAATGGAGAAGCGTGATTTGGAGTAGAAGGATTTGGTAATGCTTGTTGGGTATCTAATGCACTGAAAGGGAATCCATGTGGTTTGAAACAATCCCCAAGCTACAGGGTCCTTGCTTCCTGCTCCGGGACGACACAGACTTGGCGCCATTTTGTTTGATGGATAAATGCCAACTTCTTGCTGCCTAAACTTTTGTTACAAAGTTTTGTCATCATCGCTATCACAAAACTTGAAATCAAACTTAATCATGAGACATCAGCGAAAATGAAAGCAGGAAATGTACAGAAACCTGATGATCTATGAGCAGACATCTTTTGAGGTTTGGACGTTGCTCATCATCAACAAGTTTTAATGGGAAAGTATCTTGATTTCACTACAGATCACAAACAATTGGCTAAAGAATGAGACTTAAAGCACCAAAGCAGAAGTTGATCTAGATAAACCAAACTCTGCATGCGTCAAATTCATCCATCTCCTTGCAAAGACAAAAAAAATATGAAAGACTTACTCTAGCACCAACTGATTGAAGTCCTTCTGAAGGTTGCCAAGGTATTCACCGATCTTCTGTTTACTGAATCCTGTTCTCTTGAGTAGGAACTTGGCAACCTCATGAGGAGAGTTTTCTATGAACCTGTTCTCGATCAAGAACTTGATTCCTTTCTCAGGTTTTCTGTTGAAATGGAGATAAAAAAGGGAGAGGAAATATATTACAATCAATACAATGAAAGCCTACGTGTAACCACATTTTGCAGTTCAATTTTTTCAAATATCATAAACTGCATGATCTGCACATTCTTTCTTTTTTCCCTTATAGACTTAAGTGCTGTATTAAACCCCTGAAACTTTTTCATATTTCATAAGTGGTTGAGATTGTGAAACCTTCATGCTATATAATCAGTGAATAACTGAAATAATGCTGAATTTGTTGTGAGTTGAGAAAGATTCTTTATGTGAAAATAGCTGTTGTTACAACTTGAATCTTTCAACTAATAACATAAGATTAATGAATGGGAGTATTGATTTAAATAAAACATAAAATCACCCCCTGTAGTGATCCAAAACAATATGATGTGTAACATCTTATAAGCAACAATATCTACCAGTTTGGTATTAAAAGTTTATGATCCATACCCCTTTCTTTAAAACAAAAAAAATACAAACAAACAAAAACAAACAAATAAAAAGTGTACTATTAAATCAAAATTATTATAGTAAACCACAGAAATCCTTTTGCAAATTGTTGTGCCTACCATATTAACAAAGTTTGTTTTGCTTTGTTGTGGGTTTAGTTACCGGGGCAGCGATATCATATCATAGTCATAAAAAAATCTCTTAATTAATGCTGATCTCATAGAATAATTGCGGTTGCATGCATTCATATGTTATGTCATGCATTCAACCTTGCAATATATCCTTGTACACAGTATTGTGTAGTCCCATTGCCAATTGTTCAATTACACACAGAACTAAGTAAACTTTTTCACATGCAATTTTGAGAGAAAATCTCATAATTATGGATGTAAAATTCATAATAGTAACTTTATTTTTAATACTAATTCTCTGCAAAAAGTTTAGAGAATATATATTACAGGCAGGAATCAAATGATGAATTATTAATATCAATTTATTTCCCTGCACTATACTTTCTATCCTATTCATAATTACTGTCAAATAAAAATGATTTGTCAATGAAATATCTTTGAAGGATATTTCACACAGGACTGTACAATATACAATAACCTCAATCTATTGATTCAAAAGAGTGCCTCTTTCAATTAATTATTGAAGGATACTGATAAAAGAAATATTGTAGAAATGCAAGGCTACCCTTAAGGAATGTCTGATTAATCAAAGACAAGCAATGTACAGCATTCCAGATCAATCAGATAATAGTAGCATAGCTTAAAGTAAAGTCTACACAAAATGTACTCCACCCTGTAATACACACGTCCATCAGTCCAATCTAAATTCTCCATCAAGTAACAATTAACGCCATGAAACAAAGACATTATGACGTCAAATCATATTTCTTAAAACCGCTCAATTAATAATCGACCCCCTAAACATGTTTAATTGCACGACTACGTGTAAAATTGTTAAAGGTAGTATAACATCAGAATGCTGAACTTGTAGGGATGTGAAGTGGAAAGTGGAAAGTGGAAAGTGGAAAGCCACGCCATGTTGATATATGACGTGGAGTGTTTCGGCAGATCACAGCATGACTTGGGTAGGGGGTACCAGGAATGACGTCAAAAGTATTTCCTGAGCCATGATCCGATTTCTTTTACGTTTCTTTCACCCTGACCTTCATCTGAGGCTCAAGAAAAAAAAAGTAACCATGTCTGGTCACTAGGGTGCCTGCTTCTTCTTTTTTTTTTTTATATAAAAAGAGAATCCCTGAAACTATATTCAGCTAATTCAATCATTCATAACCAGATGACTTGAAAAATAATTCCTTGGAAGATACAGGAAATAGAACAGACCTACACCTGAACACAGCTTTAAAAGGTGTTATTTAGATATCTAAAATCTTTTATATGGTTTTTACTGAAAATGTTATGCCAGCAAGTTTGTGCTACAAGACTAGTCAACTCAAAAGATAAACAAATGGAATGTACACTGTTCATTTTGCAATATGTTAAATATGAAAGAAATATAGAAAGTAATATACAGGTAAAGGATGTAAAAGTTTCAGTTGACTAAGTTACACCTACAGTTATGGTATTGCAATTGCAGGTAAACTTAGTTTATTTCACCCACCCATTAATTTAAAACCTAAATTGAAAGAGAAACCTCAACTTCATCCATGGCAACGCCCCTGAACTATTAAGTACATGCATGTAAATATGTTACGGACATAGAAGTCAATAAACGCTCTTTCCATGAAAATAAAAAAAATTCAAGAGCAGAAGATACGGAAAACATATGTCCAGGAAACAATTTGATTTCATCATTTCCTTTTCAATAATGAAACCATGCATGACAATGTGAATAAAACATGAATCAATAAACTTCAAGGATGTAATTCACAGGAATTCCCTGAGAGATATTGAGTGGTTTAATGTACAAAACCAACAAGTGTAATCTAGGTCCTAGGATTAATTAAACTTTTGTTATCAATGATCACCTTTATTCCATCAGTTTTTATCCCCACCAAAAGAAAAAAGATGTAGTATTGGTCAAGGTTTATAAAAAATACTGTTCACTAATGAACTAAACACTCCCACCCCCCCCCATTACTTTTTCACACTTTTAAAAGATATCGACAAGTGTATAGAGCCATATGTGTATTTCACCCTCCCATTGTCACATATATTATAAATAAACATATGTTTTTCAAGCCATGCATCATTATTGACATATATATGTATTCAAGAAGTTATTACTTAATTTACCTAACTTTCAGTTGTGCAATGTATGTACCAAGTAGACATTCACATTTCATTGAAATATAAAAAACTGAGATTTGTGTAAAACATTTGTTCCCATCTCCTTATTAGAAATTCAATTATGATATTTTCTAATCACAATCTTTTATGAAAATCTGCATACTATTTATCATTGAAAACATTCCATGGATAAGTACATTTCAAGATTCAGGTAATAAAGTATTCATGCATGATTAATAAATGTTTGCCCATACTGTGAAACAAGTTTCCTTTAAAATGTACATGATTAAAAAAGGATTATAAAGCCGATTGCATGTACTCACTTGTTGAATAGGTTTATTCCAACTCTATATCTCCTTCTCCTGGACGGTGTCATAGGAATAGATAACGATGGAACCAAGGGTCTCTTTTCACATAATTCCTCTATCTCTCCCGGTAATGTGTCATTGCTCTCTGATATGCTAGAGTCATCTGGGAAGGTGTATTTAGACGAACCACTACTCTCACTGCTCATACTATCACCAGTGTCCGATCGCGTCATTCTCACAGGAGTAGCTGATCCGTTCATGAGCGTGCCATTCCGCGTGCCTATCCTAGTGTCCTGGTTCTTACGTTTCCACACTGGCGAGTTCATTTGTCCGGTGCTATTGGCTTTGGCCATGCGTCTCTTGGCAGTGATTGCCACATTTTTGTTTTTGTCAACTGATCCGGAGTGAGAGCGTGATCTTAAGTCTCCCTCCGTATCTGATCCTTCGGAATCCGTCGACGAGTGGACAAAATCCATCAGGGAGCCCTCAGGCGTCGCCACAACAACAGATGGTACATCCGAAGAGCTGCTCTGTTCAATGCTGATGACCTCAAAGCTTTCACCGCTGACGGTTGACGTGGTTGATATACTGTCATCTGCTCGTATGCTGGCCATTCTCCGACCGCCACTTATGTATTCCATGTTTACATCGCCCTCTGTGCCAGTACTTCCACTACTGCTCACAGACTCTCTCTTCTTATCTGTACTGCCTTCCTGCCTCATGCCGCCAGCCGGTGTGTGGCTGCTGGCTCGTAGAGAGTTGGTTTCTATTGAATGTTCGTTACCTACACACTTCCTGTCTGCTACTTCCTGTGTTACAACATTTGAATCTGTCCTTGTCGGGTGGCGGGAATAACTGGTGTCTTGACTAGCTTCCACATGTTTGGTGGACGAGGTCTGGTCCAGGGACTTTCTACCCTCCCTGTGTACTACTCCCAAGGGGGGAGACTTTACCCTAGGGCTCTCTTTCTTGACCATTCTGCGATCTATTACGGGAGACATGACATCGTTACCTACAGAAACAGTCTTGACAGGTCTACTGAGTGTTGGGCTTTCACTACCATTACCCATAGAGACATCTTTCATTCCTGTCAGTATGAACCCACAATGGGTACTGGCTGGCATCCCACTGGCCCTAACAACCACTGGACTAGGGACTCCTGGACTACTGTTCTGAACAACTTGAGGGCTTCCTGACATATCGGGTATGCAGACTTTCCTCGCTACCTGTTTCTCACTTGTAGTGATGATCTTGGTGACAGCCCTACCACTGCTTGGAGGTGAACTGCCAGGTGAGATGGGGGGAGGGGGTGAGACAGAGCCCCCTTTATGAGAAGTCTTCCATACCTCCTGTGACTGCACCCTGACCACATCCTTCTGAGTAATGATGGTCTTCTCTGATCGGGATGCCTGGCTCCTCTCCTGGATCTCTGTAGATGCATTGTGTCTCGTCATCGTCAGGGTGACAACAACTTTCTTCCCGCCTCCCTCTTTCACCTCTTCAACATCCCCACTATTACCCTTGTCCTTTGGAGTGACCACTCCCTTGGGAAAGACATTATTGCTGTTATTCCGATGTTGCTCTGTTGGTGTTGAGGAGCGCACAACGGGGGATATACTGCTCTCATTTATAGTTTGTTTTGCTTGGGACTCTAGCTCCCTCGTAATACCGGCAAGCTCTGCCCCTTCTTCTATTTTCTTTTCTAATTTCCTCATGGCTCCTCGTGTATCTCTCATTACGGGAGTTGATGTATCAGTGTCTTCTATAACCATAACCCTAGCGCGATTGCTGTGCTTGGAGTGCACCTTTGCAGAGTAGTTTTTTAGATAGCTTGAGATGCGTGAATCAGAACGTGTTCTTCGGAGTCGCTGGAATTCTTTCTGAAGTTCATGCTTGCGATACGCTTGTTGAATTACATTAGCTGCTTTCTGAGCCTTGTTGCGACCACCATAACGCTTCTCTAGCATCTCAACCTGTAGGAAAAAGACAAAAGAAACAAACCATTATTTTAGACAGATTTATTTAAATCAAAATTAAAGTGTTTTTCATCTATGTTAGTTAATAAATACAAACAAATTGTAATTTAGAAAAATTATCTCAAACCCCTGTTCTTTGGAGATAATATTCCTTTCCAGAAAACTTTAGGGAGACAAAAAAATTATTTACCTGCTTATAGAAAGAGAATCAATGCATACCTATCTCACTCCAAGTCCAATCAGAAAATGCCAGAGTATACAACTATCCCTCCACCCATGTTATCACTGAACAGTCAATTATTGGTTCAAATCCTACTCGTGGGCCACAAATTAACATCCTGTGCACACATCATACGCCCAACACATGTTCACTGCGCCCGCCGCCGATGGATATCAACAACGACACTGTCATACAATTACGTTGTTTACCAACACCTGTCAATTGCCTCGTAGTATTCCCCTCTTATTGGCAGTGACACATGCTGCCATTCCCTATTCTTTCACAATGGACTAGACTGTGAGAATGGCAATCAGATCATATGACGGTTCAACCTTATTATGACCCGGAAGTGATTCCTACTTTTTTTGCTCTTTGGGAATAGAACAGATGTGTCTGGATGGAGCTCTGCCGTAACAAAACAATTTGCAAATGGGGGTGCACTTTAATGGTTATTGGTCTGTAGAAGCATACATTCTACATGTCTGGACTTTGGCCATTACATAACACACAAGACCTAGCTGTAAATGATTGAAGAACTATGGCTGTTCAAACACAAGAAGACTAGTCTACCTACATAAATACATAACATTGGTGATTCAAAAGAAGAAGAAGTCCAGACTACTATAAAGAAACCCTGATTTCATTGGTACGAACATGACCAATTATTCAATTGTTTTGATTGATAGCAAATAATTTGAGGGACTGGTGAAACAAACAATCCATTTCTACCTGGTATGCAGCCATGAAACCTTGTCTTTCAAAGTTGATTCAATGTATTCATGATATTGTAAGCAGATTTTAGCTTGGCTTTATATAGGGGGGGGGGGGTGATATGTAGACTATATTTTAATGTCCATACCAAAACAAATATTCAATTGTGTTTTAATTTCAATTCCCATTTTCACTCAAACAGGAAGTCATTAAATTTAAATGGTTTTATCAAATAATAGAACACTTTGATTTAAAGTGTCTATAATTTTTTTTGAATGGTGCAAAAATCTCTTGATTGAGAACATTCTCTACTTTAAAAAACATGTAAACAAAACTTAATGAAAAATACCTATAAGAAAGGATGTTGGAAAAGGAGGAAGGATCGATGCTGCCTCAGATATCACTTGAATGAAGACTTACCTGTTTTTGTTGTAGATCAGGGGATAGTTCATATGAACTGCCAAGAACTCTGGACTGTTTGATGAGACGTTCGTCCTCCCTCCGTTGCTTGATGGACTTTTCTCTCCTCAACGATGCCCTGTTCCTTGGACTAGGCGAGAGGTCCCACCTGATCTTGGTGGGTTTCTCCTGCGAGGTACCTGCTAGATGGGTGGTAGGAGAGTCAACGGCGATGGAGACGGCTCGACTGACCCTACTGTGAGGCGTCGACTGTCGTAAAACAGCCTGCTCGGGAATGGTTATACTAGCTTGAGTTGGAAAGACCCTGCCGGGTGAGCCGTGTGGCTGAGGAGAGTCTGTTGTTGAGGCTGATGGTGTATGGGAGTTATCAGTCTGGATTGCAATGGTCCTGGTTTCTGGTTTTGGTTTTCTCCTTGGGATCGGACGCGGGCTGCCTTTGACGGCGACCTCAGGGGTCGGTGAGGTGTGCAGCGAGTCTTGTCGAGGTGGAGGAGTCCTCCGAGGGGTTTTAGGGGTTGTATTTGGCTTTGGTGGAGGACTGGGTTTCCCTCCACGAGGGGTTGTACTGGGTGTCTGTGGAGTAGGTGTTGCTGGTGGGGTACTAGGTGTTGGTGTCAGTGGAGTACTTGTTGCGGTATCCTTTTGAGGGGTAGACTCAGCGGCCTTTGGTGTGTTGGAGTTGGAATCCTTTAACAGATCACTCGGATCTGTTGCCAGTTGCTGGTCACTGCACAAAAGACAAAAATGAAGAAACAAAAATAAGCAACTGCAGTTCATGGCAAAAAAGTGAATGCAAAGTCTCTTACTCACTAACTGAAGAAATTTAGATTTGAAGGAACCATTCCAAGAATGAAGAATCCATACATCCAATCATTATTACAAGATTAACTCTTATCAATGTCTACTACCATGGATACCAATATTTTATAATTGTTTCTGCTGACGCACGGAGGAAACCCTTGCTTATTTTGAGGGATTCCAGACACTATATATATCCAACTGTCTCTTAAAAACAATGATTGTTTATAAAGAAAATATTGTTTAACTACTCTCCAACGTTTTACATCTGAGATATTTTTTTCTCTCTTTCTCGCAATTGCTGATTTCGTTCAGTTGAGTGATATAATAAAACTATTTTCCAAGATGGCTTTCAAAACACTAGAATCTTTTCAAAATACTCTTCTGTCAGGCTCTCTCTTTCTCTCCTACTCACTTTCTGCTCCATCACTCCATAAATTACCGGTATCTATGAGTTCATGAAGGGCAGATTCAATACTGGTTTGAAAAATATACTCACATGTACCTAAAACACTGCAATTCTTGAAATTGCACACTAAAATGCTTACCGGTATACTCCTGACTACTTCAAGAATCAAACTGACTTTGAACTCCAATTACAAATCATTGATCCAAGACAATAGTAGCCTTAAAATTCTCACAGGTGAAACTATTCATATCTATTTGCATATCACTCCCGTTCTATCGCACGATATCACTCCTAATTCCCACACACATACCGGCACATTGTACCAGTGTTTGTTTTTGAAACGATATTTCAAATTCACCATGCGTCACAGTCCAATGCTTACAAGCATACACACACAGACACAGGACACACAAAGTGGGTAGGCTCATCATGCAGAAGGAAGTATTGGTGACGTAAATCTTTGATATGTAAATGAGGTGGTGTCGTACTCCGCAAATGGAGGATCTATTAATGGCAACGCCCCCTGACTCCTGTTTTTTCCTCAGTGCCAATATATCGTGATTAGTTGGAACAGTTGGGTATCATTGCATGATATTTGAACAGAAATGTGCAAGTTAAAACCCATAACTACAAGATCAATATCAGTATTGTAGTCTTATGTTTTTTCTTTCATATACATGTACATCATAACACTGTTGTTAACAAGTGACAATAATATTTGCTTTTTTTTCAATGGTATGCGAAATATGTCACTGCAATAACAAGAGAACAGGAATGCAATTTACTAGTTCAGTGAAAAATTGTAATACAAAATCGTTTCTGATTTTGCTTATTCAAGCAAAGGTTGTTTGCTAAACACCTAAAAGGGGTGATGTGTTTACAACAATTCTAGGCTAATAGACCACAAAACCATCAAAGAGATGTATATGCTCCATTCTTATCCGTCTTTGTTAATTTTAAAGTGTAATTTGCTTTGTATTTTGTGGTTATACAACGATGAAAACAAGAAACCCCAGTGAGAATGCAAATTTTTGATTGATGGAATGCCTATAAGTGTCTACAGCTCGTTCTGTGGTGAGCATACTGAATGAAAAGGCAAGACAACAAATATATGAATTGTTATTTGAAGTTGAAAAACAGGGTTATAAAATATATCTTCAAATGATTGAGGAACTTACAGCACTTTAAGAATAAGGTTTTTCCCCGAAAACAACAAAACAAAACTGTTTGTCCGAGACAAAGGAGAGTATTCATAACATGGAAGACAGATGCATGAGTTTGCCAGATTTTTTTTTTTAAAGGCATCGTTTAGCAATGTTAAATCTGAGATGCATGGCCCTCTACGTGATATCAGTTAGTGTCTGTGATATGGTGTACTATTGAAGCCCTACAAAAATTGCGCTTCAAAATGATCATGAAGCTAGCTAATGCATCAAAAGAGTAAAAACCTTTGAGTGACCGGTTTTACCATACTCATTTCCCCAAATAAACTGTGGTGTTATAAAATCTGTTTAAAAATTTGTTTAAAAAGTTTTTTGAAATTTGATTTCCATCATAAATATCTTGATAACCAGACAGGTGATCGGCTTGTTAAAATCATGGAGTTCTATTACAGCATGAGCTAAATCCAGGAGTTTGTATCAGAATCTGAGACAAAGATACCCAATCCCTAAAATTAAAACTAGCTAAAAAGCACCACCATCATCTAAAGCCATGGTGTCAGGAGTGGGATGTATTAATAGCTTGAGATCAGTCGCACCTGAGGATATAATCAGTAGCTTGATATAGAAACAAGAGGTGTGTCCTCATCAGCTTGAGATTGCCAAATAGCCCGCTATTTCTGATTTGGGAAATAAACCCAAAGTTACAAATCGCTTCATCATCAGCTCGAGACTCGGCCTCAAGAAATAAGCTCGAGATATTTTGCTCAGCATTCGCATATAGTGCGAGTCTTTGGGCTGGTAAAAATCCACCGGACAAATGGTGGGATATTTTGCAAACTAGCCTGAGATATCTTGGGAAGACTATCTCGGCCAAATATTTGGCAATCTCCAGCTGATGAAGACAGGCCAATGGTGTCAGGAGTGGGATGTATTAATAGCTCAAGATCAGTCGCACCTGAGGATATAATCAGTAGCTTGATATAGAAACGAGGACACCCTCCCTACCCTGCTCATCAGGTGACCTGAAGATCATCTTGTTAAGCCAAACAGGCAGCAGCTAGATGCTTGTACTCCCAGAAGACCCAGATGATCCTCAACAAGTGTTGACAATTATGGTAACATACTGCACGTGTATGTAACCATATTTAGAAAGTCTGAAATGCTGTTAGATAGTTGTGTCACTAATTCCTAATTATAAAATGTATATATACCTAAATGAAACATACGTGTAACATTCAGAGAACATGAGACTAAACCTGTCTAAATTTACTGCTCAGGAACTTCCAAATTTGGGACTCAATTTAGTTTTAATAGTTTAGTTTAGTTTAGTGGTGGTTATTTTACCTGACTGCTAAGAAAGCATAAATGCTTGTTAGTAAGCAATTTAGACAATCACTGGTCCAAACTAATTTCCTGTCTTACCTTATTTTATATTTTATCGGAGATGTGTCATCATATCATTAATATTCTTCCTTAATAACTCAATCAGTGATATTAATACATGGAATTGAAATTTATGTATCAGAATTTTGAAACACCAAAAATGTGCATAAAACAGATTAGCATAAAAAATACACATTCTCAGCATTGCTATGCCTTTTCTCTGAATGCTATATGTAGATGACAACAGACCCTAGGCAACATACAAGCGCATAAACTATATTTATTCCCAGGTACAGGATCTATGAATAATTATGTTGAGACATGCTCCGGGGAATATCGTCATCATACCCCATGCCTCTTATTCACTTTCCTGTCTTAACTGTATTTCTAGAATGGTGTTTTGTGAGGTTCAACAAGGGGTTATCAATTCCTTGTGGTCGTCTTTTTCAGATGTATAAACTACAAATGAACCTTGCTTTGAAACATTCTTACAAAAGTGAAAACATATTGCATTTAATAAAATCACTATGGCTCAGTGGTAGAGTATAGTAGTCTCATAACCGAGAGGTCCTGCGTTTGAAACAAAGTCAATGCGCTTGTGCCCTTTGGTAAGGCATTAATCCGCATTACCAAATCTCTTGGACAGGACTTAAGCCATTGGTCCCCTGGTTGCTTACTTCAGCAGTCAGGTAAAACAATCATCAAACATCAAATCATCAATACGATGTTATTAATCTTGTTTTGTATACATATATTTACTATTATCTGTCAACAACGAAAGGGGGACAACAACAAAAATTATGGAATCTTTCATCTTAGTTCAAGTTTGCCTGAGCATTGCCTACATTGCGGCATACCTGCATTTGACCTGGCCCTGCTACTGCGGGGCGCAGATGACAGAGGGCCAATTATCCACTTCCCTTTGGGTTATGGGTATGCTACCTGGGCTAGCTCATGGCACCCTTTCCTGTTTATTATAGAACAAACCTGGTGGCTTCGAATACCCAGTCCTTTATTCTCACTTTTATTCTCTCTGACCCGGTGAGCTGGCTGAGAGGACACAGTTTGTTCAATCATCTCAATCCCTAAAGCTCTCGTTGACAGATGCTTCATAGGAAGGTTTGAAAGAGCTCAATTATTGCGTTCTATAGGTTAATACCGTCCCATTCCTGAGCTTACAAATAACCTGTTGACATACAGTGTACTGGTGACTGATTATGATCTTCTATAGGCCTTCACTTTGAACAATAATGTCAGTGTTTGCATTGTAAGAATATAAGATGCCCTACTAAACAATATTGCACCCATCCTATTCATCGTGGTGAGGATAATTCTTTTAGCCCGCCATATGCAGATTCATCTTTCTAGCTACGAATCGATAATCATTTTCTTCTAATATGTGAAAATAAGATATTTATACAACTAAGTACCATTAGTCTCATGTCTAAGCAGGATGTGTTTTCTACCCACTTGGACTTTAAGCAAGACTGCATAGACTTGAAGCAAGTTTATAGTATTACAAAGCTCAATAAACTTTCCCTCCAAACATCCTTGTTCTTGAGGGGCTACAAACTCCAGACTCGCCTCAAGTAATTTTTTCATCACAAGAAAGAGAGAAAAAAATATTAAAAAAACATTTCCAGACAGCTCACCTTTCAAAAATTATATTAATAAAGTTTCACTTAAATACTAAATAGGCAATTATGCCCAGCTGGTTATTATTACTGTCTCATCTTCTACTTTCTTTTATAGCCTAGTCTTGATCTTCAGTAGATGTGTTATGATCATAGGTTTGTGCTTCTTCATTCCACTATCATTATATCGTCTCCAGCACCTTTCGACTAGGCCCCTGGATACAAAATGAGATAATTCTTTTAATTGTAGAATTAGTCTTTGGTCTACCAACATAAATTAAAAAGGGAAATTCACTTTTCTTCTCAATGAACAGCGTATAGCCGTGTCTTGCAACTGAACAAAAATCCCTGTAGTGTAGTAGAGACGGTGCTCGGCGGTGGAGTCTCAACATGTCTGCCTTTAATTAGGAGAATACGAAGAGATAACCGAAGCTGCTCAGCTGACTGAATAATTTAATTGAGAAAATATGGTCGTATTACAAGCATTAATGAGACAAATTGCTTTTCCAGGGCAGAGAGCTTTGGTCATTAGGTCCTCTTTAGTCCTACTTTAGACTCTAGAGGATATTACTGGCTAATGCCCTTTCCAAAAGTGGACATGCATGGCCTCTCTTTTCTTTCTATTTCCATCAGCAAAGACAAGTACACAAATTTCTTTAAATATACAAGTTTCATTCATGGCAGAAATATTTCACTTTACCTATCTCTTTAAAAGTTACCAAGATGTCTTACATAAAAACATATTGCAACATTTTTGTAGATTTAGCCTAAAAATATGTCAAGATTTGTTCATTAAAGTTTCAGGAATATTTGATTTGCATCGATATAATTCAAGATGACACAAGATCACTTTATAAGTTATGCACTTTGTAACTTGAGAAGATTTAATAAAGGCGTCACACGCATTTAGCTTAGTGGCGTCGGCTCTCCCATCACCAGCGCCACCCATCCATCCATCCTTAGCTCAATTAGCTCAAAGTCCTGTAGAATTAGGATTGCTTGTATCTATCCCAAGTCTCTTAACCTTGGTCGTCTTAGATCCAGCCCCACTCAAGTCATGTGACCATAATCTACTATCCTATGATCATTCGTACCTTCCCATTCATTTATATCAGTATTAGGTATGTTCTAGAGAAGTGGGCTCTCAACATTTAGATTTCATCAAAACCATTTATGGATTAAGAAATTCAAAATTCAAAATGGTAAATTCAACTTCCTCATTTAATTTTAAACTACATGGTCAGATAACATGTTTGGCCAGGCAATATTACAGATGATGTGCCACTCAAAATGCAAGCAAAATGGAATCAACCTTTGGGTCAATTTGCACATACAGAATGTAGTATTCCAACATACGAATACCCTTTGCAGAGACTTAGTAATTATTTGAAATTTTTAATCTTTGTATGCATGAAATCTAATAGCCTAGTACATGTATGTAGAAAGTTTTGTGGCTTTGAATGGGTATATAAGTCCACAGTCTTAATAAAGTCCATTCAATTACTTGCTTTTGTCCTAACAATGTACACAGCAGCTACATGTAAGTCCACTATAAAACCCTCCCCTTGTTCAGTAATTGATTTCTCCTAATTACACATCTATAGTAGATGTAAAAATGGTTGGGAGGAAAAATGAAATAAATTATAAACATCAAATATAATCGCAATTTAATCGGAAAGAGGTACCGGTAGAGGGAAATGATTGCAAAAGAATTTACATGGCACAATATAGTCTTTATCATGTAGCCTTTGGATAGTTTAAAAAAGTAAGTAAATCTGAGTGAAAACATAACCATAATGTATAAAAATAGAAAAATAGAACAAAGAATAATTGAAAGCCATGACTCATTTCAAGCTAGAACATTTTCCCCTCTTCATTGTGAATTACTAATCTGTGTGCACTTTCATCTCTGGTTCGATCATTAAAGAGAGAAGACAGTGTGTTCTGAATTTAGTCATATCCAGATTTATATGAAAACAGGCTGGAAATCTGGGATCAGATATAGGAAATATGAAAAGAGAACAACCATGATAGGGATGCATAGAATAGGATAGCATTAAAGTCTTAAATCGGGATACAGATGTCAAGGGAACACAGAAGTGGAGCATTAAAACAAAAATGGTGCATGTTTGGATTTGGATAGAATTCAAGTTGTATTTCCTCCAATCTATACTACTTCACACATCTTCCTAACTGAGAATGGTCCAATCTGAGAATGGTCCAAAGTGAGAACGGTCTAAACTTATCCTTCCTTCGCAAAAAGCAAGTATGTATGAATACAAGTGATGCTCTTACTTTTATCACTGTTAACAATGTATATATCAAGACAATTTGTAATATTCTATGAAAAGTATGATTCTGGTGAGCAGAAATAATTATAAATTTCCAATGTTTTACTTTTACAGATGTTCTAGTAATTCCAATGAAATTAAATGACACACACAAAAGAAGAATTATTTGAAGTTAGATTTATAAAATCATATTCATGTTATTACATGGAAAATTGGGCATAGTTTGTGCTGTGCAATTTAAAAATTTATATTTAAAGTTATCAAAACCACTTCTCTTACATTTATTTCCAGACAAGTTCTTTTTACCCCCTTCAAATAGGAATACGTCTCATAAGAAAGGAGACACATCAAGTTCACATGTTCATCAGAGCAGTCATAAATATGGATAAGTAAGTACTCATATATTATGCTCTCGGTAGCTAAGGATTATCGTTTCATTCTGCACATGCAGACAGACTGCAACTGGGAAATACTCATCACACATCTACAGACTGATAGGACATACCGGTAAGAAAAATATACTCTATAAATAAGATGGCTGCTTATCACGGCTCACAAGGCCTACCGTAGATAGAACGGTAGCAGTTATTTTGGGAGTATGCATGGGAAGAAATACGACTACATATAGCAGAGCAGCAGGAAGAAATATTAACGACAAGTCCCCAGAAAATGTATGCATCCCACATGACAAATCCATTCCAGGAGTGCATAAGTCACAAAATAATGAGATTAACCATGATTCACTTGATGTGCACGTACCGCTTTTATTGGAAAAATTTGCCCCAACTCTCAGCCTAATTTTGTTTTCATATTTTTGGCTTGCGGCAGGAGCTGAAGGATATAGTAATTGGCAACAGAGAGCCGTATAACATGAACATATCTGGAATTATAGCAATTTTGTGGCAAATCAATGACCTTAGAAATTGCTCAAATTAGATTAATACATCAAATTTACAACTGAGCACATCTGGTAAAATTTTATCAATTATAATCTCCTCAAATATACAGATTAATTCACTTCACTTTTAGAGAGAAAAGGATTCTCTAGAGATATCACATAACTCATGTAAAAGAGAGATTGCTTGTATACTACACATATCAAAGGTGCTAGTTAACAATTAGCACAAAAAAATGCTTTAATTGATGTGCATCAATGGTCATATGAAACTTTCGGCGCGACTTGTAAATCAATGACCATGACTAGTTTGAACAATATAAGCCATTGTATACAAAACAATGCCACAGATAAATTGCAATATTCATTATATTGTGATGTAGCAATCAAGCCTGTGGAATAAAGATTACTTCCCTACTTTCTTCAAATAGAACTGTTGCACTTGCCTTTTGATTGACCAACTACAGAATGGAATAAGATACATTCTACAAATTCAGTGATGAACTTTGTCTAAGATAAAAATGACACTGAAAATGATAAACATATAATCCTTATACATGATGATTCACAAACGATATATTTCTAAAGCTGATATTCTTACCCCTGTTGCGTATCATCTTCCAAAATCATTTTGAAGTGAATACGAGACTGGACAGCACTAGCTAAAAACTCTTCGGGTCTCTGAAGCCTACAAGGCTCTCAATACTGAACAAATAATACTGGTAAAAGTGCACCTATATCATGAACCACATATATATCCATAGACATGAGAGTTCGGTTTGCCTCTCTTTATATATGAGGTTGGGCCGCTAAAATGATCACAATACCACCCATCCGACCAAATCCTCTTCCAGTTTTTATTCTCAAAATGAGTCACGGTCGCAGCCAGAATCATCAATGCAAAGGCACCTACGGTATATCCTATTGATATCCTTCAGCATACCGCAGAGTCTAAAGGCCACAACCCACACCGGACCATTCAAACTTCCTCTTTCTTATCGTATTATTCAAAGCAAACGCCATTGTTCCGATTTGGTGTAACCAGTGACGTATGAAAGATTGATAACTCATTAGTCCATAAATGAATATTGATAATACGCACACCAGGAGTATACACACAAACACTGACGTCTATTTGTCCACAGAAATGAACAAACAGAAACCCAGTAGAATCCTTGGATTTTTCAATGGAAGAAAAGATCTTGGTACATATGCCATTGATGACATGTCTACTAAACTGACAACAGCATGAAACAGAACTCTAGTATTAAATGCTAACAATGGCACAAAGATAGGTTTGATTAATTTCATACTTACATTCATCATAACACGATGGTTTATGGGTCAATTGGAAGTCGGCTGGATGGAGGTCAAACTGTAACCCATCTACACTACAATTAGAACTTGGAAGAAGAAGGCCAAAACAAATTCCTTTGGGTCATTTGTATAGTATTGGCCGCACAAGTCCAACTATTTCCAGGAAACTAGGAGCTCCCTCACAAAACAAGAGGGTAAAAACAAGCTTCCCTGCACAAGTTTTCAGCTTTCTTTAGAAATTTGGACGCTTCTAGACAGCACATCTTTCAAGCCTACAGCTCTTCGAAGTGAAACATCAATTCTACTGATCATCAACCAAATTTCTGTTTTTGCAACTGAAAGAGTTAGAGGAGATAAACTTCTGCAGGAGTTACGTTGCTTTCACTGGTGTCTAATTTCAGTCGGTGGCATATCATATGCAGACATGAAGATTAAAATGTATCTCCTCTTTATCTCTGCAAAGTGGTAACGACCAAAACATGTCCATATCTTGAGATAAGAGCCAATTAAAGATATATACATTACATGCTCGCACTGTCCAAAATGTGGGACATTTTTTCTCTGCAAATTCTCAAAACAACAGAATGTGTGCCAATAATACAGCATTATGAAATTAAATACGATACTTTGCGGATAGACAGATGCATGATGAAGTTTCATCAGGCTTTAATTCTAACCTAAACTCACATCATAGGCCCAATTGTTGATTTTGGGGCAATTTACACTACTGGAAAAACCCATAAAAAACGTCTGTGTTTGCTCATACCGGTTCATTGGTGAGTAGTGCACATGCAAGACTTGTCGCTACTCTACGTGCGATCGCACAGAAGCGAGAAGAGTCACATGACGAAAAACCGGCATCGTACCGAAGTTTCAATTTACGTTGCAAAAATCTTTGAAATTTTGGCAGGCGTTTAAAAAAAAAAACACTCCAAAGTTGAGTTTTTTGTCCTGTTTGCTAGTAGTTGCTATGATAAACAACTACTGACGAAACACCAGAATTTGAGAACAAACGATGTCTTTTTGTTGCAGTGTAAACGCAGCTCATGTTATCAAATGAGACATCCCTCTATTGGCTCTATGTAGAGTGAATGACCTCAGCTAAGGTTCACCAACCATAGACCTGGTTCATCCTGGTCAGTGCCAAGGGCAGATCAAGTCAAAGCCATGGAAGAAAATATGTATCGATAGTCCTGTGGCTGTCTTCATTAGCTCAAGTTTGCAAAATAATCTGCTATTTTAACTATCCCAATCGCAAATGATAGTCAGTTAATCTGTGTCTCCATCGATCAGCCCGCGGTTGCAATGAGCGGGATATATTTGGTTGAGAAAATATCCCAAGAAATCTTGGTCTTGTCTCCAAAAAGAGCTTCGGGATAATATTCTGAGTCTGAAAATAGCGGGTTATTTGGCAAACTCGAGCTGATGAGGACAGGCCTAGTACTATTGGTACTGTTGGTGAAAACCATATACTATCAAAATGTGAAGTATCAAACAACTTGATTTCTAGTACTCAAAATTGAAGACAAACAAGAAGAACAAAGAGATAGTATACAATTAGAATAGAATGTAAATGTCACGACAGCCAATTATTTATTATTTATTGTTGCACATCTACAAGCAAGGGATGGGGCATCTGACTGTCATAGTTACAAGATTAGACAATAGTCATGAACATGAAAACACTCATCCTTTAATATCCTAAAGTCTGTGTGGAGTAGCTGTGAAGGCCAGCGGTAACAATGAAAGATCAAAATGGAAAAATAACAAGAATTTCATGAAAGCTAGGAGAAGAAATACAGGATATCTAACAGTATTGTATTACATACATTGATCTAGAAGTGACGTGAAGAGATAGAAGAATGTCATTCTTAACAAGAAACCTCAAAGAAAAGAGTTACCCCAAAAAAATTGAAGGATCACCCTGAAGCCAAGTCATGATCAGCGGAACACTACTCATGCTCCCCAAGGGTGTATCTCTGACGCAATTGTGTAGGATGACAATAAAGTCAGTGTCAGGTGCAATTTCATGATTATATTGTAACGTCTTGGCACAGTGACTTCAGAGTTATTTCTAGAAAATACGAGCACCTCAAAACAGTGAGTGCCATATATACTGCTTATCGTTAGGTTCATGTGATTTAGAGAAAGGAAAGAAGAGAAAAGGATTACTTTCTAAAAGTAAATGATATATGAATGTGAATTAGTTGTTGGGGAAAAGAGGAGAATGGTAGAATAGCCCCCCTCCCCCTATGTATTCCTTCGGAGCAAAACAACCCCTTGACCAGGTTCACCCAAAGATACAGGTTTGTGATCAGTTACTAATGTGCCGTAATTATTGACAGTGCAATTAAGTGCATTCATAGTATGGAAACCAATCATTTATCTAAATACTGAAATATTCCGCAATCTTGAGTGTCGTCATTTGATTTAATCCTGATGTTATGTTTCCTATCAATTTCTCCCCAGTACTAAAAACATTGAGAGGTCTAAACTATATCTCCAGATCCCAATCAAAAACCATTTAATTTCTATTAAAAAAACAATTAAAAAAAGGGGGGGGGGATTATATAAATGAAAAATATATTGAAAGATCACAATGCAAGAGTACAGTTTAACTATTCTTAAATACTGCCTGCTGAAGAGCTAATCACGTCATTAGAGATAACAACAGCGTCATTGTTTTTTAGCAGAGTCATGCGGCATAGGGACCTAGCGAGAAGCAATTAGCGTTCATTGTAATCAATACCTCTAGTAGCGTAGCTTGGTATTTGGGTGATGATTTTAATATTTTCAAGCTCTTGGGACGGTTTGTAATCAATAGGAATGATAACAGCTCTGACGCAATTACGGTGAGATGTCAAGAGTGACTCCGAGGCAGGCTGTGATGGAGAACCGTTTTTAGAAACACCAAGAGACCGATGTAGCGTCGTACAAACAACAGTTACATCATGAATGAACTTTACTTGAATGCTGTCTGACATGAGAAAGAGTCACGTTGTACTGTGAGAGCAAGAAGGGCATTAATTACTTGTATAAAATGATAAAAATGGTGAACCTTCTAGTTATCAGCAGATGAAATGTACTACTCATCACAGCAAAAGATAATCATCTCACCATTCTATTTCAAAGGATTTACCACTTTCCATAAAACCCTCTGTCATAAATATACATTCTTCAGATTCGTCCCTACTATTTTCTTAATTAAAGATAAAATTGTCCAGAAAAAAAGGTATTGATCAGTGTTTTAAAATGCCATGCTTTCTATTTCATTCATATTTCATTAAGATACATAAAAAACATAATATCTGAATACTGACGTTTTCTTGAACATATTGTTAGATATTATATTTATTTTTTAAACAAAATACATCTGAATATTTGATAATTCAATTTGTCAAACATACCTCCATTCAGATTCAACTGATCGGGTCCACATGGCATGCTCAACAGAGAAGTAATTAACCTTAAACTCACACACATGTATGACAGGAAGCTTAATTGGGTCTATTACGCAACGATATTACCCTCACAGCGTTTCCTGTCTGAACTTGATACATACATCTCTACACTTCAAGAAACTTCTGCATGAGTAAGTCATCCACTAGTCACAATGCTCCCGTTTGTTAGACAGGGTACATGATCAAAAACGAGAAGGATGGAGCCTTACCAATCATGACTACTACCTTTATTTTTTGGTCGTATTAACACTTCATCTGTCTGGAGCCAACTAGAGGCTGCAACAACTATGCACAAGAGTGGTACCTATAAAACAGAGTTAAGTAATGCCCATTTGGCTCTGTACAGTTAACTTTACCTTCGCTCATCATCTACACTTCTTGTGATGTTAACAAAATATGACATATAAATCTCCCTTTTCTCCTTTCGGGGGGGGGGGGGGGGAGTATTAGGCACAAATTAGCTCTCAAAAATCACAAGGGATTAATTATGTAATCATTACAAAACAACTTCAATATTATTTCATTAGTAAAGAGAAATGTTTGTTTACTCTAGTAAACTATAATTTATGTTAAAGGGGAGTTGTTTAATAAAGAACAAAGCTTGATTAATCCCTTCTGCAAAATAAACGAGCAAATCTTCCATTCATGCGGTGCAGAGCATACTTGGTTGATGTATATGAAGGCATATTGTCCATGAGAGGTAGATGCCTTGGCATACCAAGTTTAATGGAAAAAGCAGACAGAAATATTTCGTTATTCAGACTGATAAACTTCACAGAGCTGAGGTAGGTCACCCTTCTCTGTCCTGCGGCATACTGTGTATAAAATACACACAAGTTATAAACCAGCACATATAAGTACTGCATATATTAAAGTTGAGACAATGGATATTACTTTTGACTCACCTATCAAATGGTAATCCAAGACATAAGTCCACAAATTCATGAAAGTTTAGGACTAAATCAATCCAAAATTCACTGGCAAGCCACATACTACCAACATCTACGGATCAAGGTGTTCCAGAATATATCATACTAAATAATCCTCAACATGGATGAATGGACGATTAAGTCTCTCATTATTATAACCCCACAGCTAGCATGGCCTGGATCACCTATGCTGTGCTACAGGGATGTCCAAAAGTCCAAAGTCATACCAAAACAAGTATGAGAGAGTGGGAGAGAAAGAGAAAGAGGTCTCTAATCAACGCCACTATTAGAGCTAGATGCCAGGAGAGGGGGGCGAGAGAGAGCAAGAGGGGGATGCCTGCCTGACAGCACTCCCAAGTTCTGCGATAGAGCCTTGGTGTTGCGAGGAGAACTATAATACGGAATGATGTCACAGGAAAGGAGCAATTTGTGCTCGAGTTAGGCGGGGGAAGGGAAGGGGGGGAAACTTCTGAAGTTGTGACGAAGGGTTGTGACGAAGGGTTGGTCCATTCTAGAAAGAGTAGGGAGGTTTTAGGTTGTAGCTATAGGTGAAGAGAGAAACAACACATGTGATTGTAGTGGGAGGTGTATATAAGAAGACTAGGGGGTGTTTCACAAAGATCCTAAGTCAAACTTAACTCTAAGTTGGACTTAAACATTATAGAGGGCCATTTGTATCCTTACAATAAAACATATTCAAAAGCAAAAGTTCAAGTGTTTTAGACTTTTCATAAATTCCAAATCAAGAACATAAAGTCTCCTTCATAATAGAGAAATATGAATGATTTGAATCAATACTTTATGCCTTTTAGGATAACTTTTACGAAATATTTTCAAAGTTGCTAACAGTTTCCCATAATTGTTAGGTCCAACTTAAAGCTAAGTTCAACTAAAGATCTTTGTGAAACACCCCCCTGATATCACATGTGCAAATTTCTGCAAGGTTAGATTTAACCTCATTTGGCTTGCTGCAGATTTCTAAATCTGTGAGTTACCTTTTTCCAATCCACAATCCAAGGATATTAAAGACACTAACAATTATATCAGCCTACAATGTAAGTCATCATTTTGTCAGCACATGATGTCATGATTTCATATTTGCAACAATCCTGATAAAAATAAACATTTTATTTTTGTTCAATAAAAGGTATTCCAGTTTAATTAAAAAGTTGAAATAAGAGAAAACACCCAAAAAGACAGCATGTGACATACATATAGGACCACCATCATCAAGTTGTGTGTACAGTAAGCCAATAAAGAATCATGATTGAGGCAGGATTTTTTTTAATCAATTCTTGAATTTCATCAAAGAGGGTTTCATTTCCTGTACAGCACCAAGTGACAATACCTTAAGTTTTTATTTCCAGAGGGGGGGGGGGGGGGGGGGGGTCCCAGTTGACCGAAAGCCAACAAGACAAAATCAATCACATAAATCCATAGAAAAGTTGTCAGAAGGCCCACAAGTCCAGGCCTAAAGGGCTGTCAGTCTCATACCGGTAGTCTAAAGTGGGATGATCGAAGCCCTCAATGTGTAGGTCTATGTTTATAATATAGTACATGAATCAATGCGCTTATACAATTTAATTTGATTTCCTATAGGAATCAAAAGCATCATTTCTCTATATATACCTTAAACTTAACATATTAATTTAAAAAAAATGAAAGTAACACTTCCCACTTACTTTCCACACCCAATTTAATTACAGATGTCCATTTCACTTTCATTGCATGGGGTCTCAAAATAAATGTTTAATGGCAATTACCATTGATCTGCTCAGAAAGTAAAACCATAACTTGCTCCTTGTCTGATTATTAAGGACTTCCCTTAATTCACTCATTTAATATCATTTTTCATAGAGGGCTGACCTTAGACTCTTCCATCTCATTTCCTT
This sequence comes from Strongylocentrotus droebachiensis, assembly GCA_035222895.1. Taxonomy (NCBI): domain Eukaryota; kingdom Metazoa; phylum Echinodermata; class Echinoidea; order Camarodonta; family Strongylocentrotidae; genus Strongylocentrotus; species Strongylocentrotus droebachiensis. The sequence continues at coordinate 104,795 of JAVYIG010002150.1, forward strand.
ACATCAACGTCACATGCACTGGGTGCCTCTCTCTCTCTCTGTTGCATGCAGTCGAACAAACCAGGAAGTCTTTTTAATTCTCATCTTTCATTTGCCCTTTCCTGTTCTAAATTGTGCCTCAATAGCAATGTTTAAAAAAAAATCTATTAGGAAGCCGGAAGAACTCCTGTTTGAGGCTTCTTATTTTTCTCCTTCCTTTCTTCCATTTTGTTCTGTGCATGGTGGAAGCAAATGTTTCTTTCTGATCACTAGTTTCCTTAGAAGTGGCATTACTGATCAGAGAATGACGAAGATTCTGATTTGTAAGCTGAACCAGATATGTGAAAAGATTAAACAGATGTAAAGCAGCAACAGGACAGTTTCCTATAAATATAAGTAGTCACATTTGATTTATATTCAATGATTTAGAGCCAGAAGGGTGTTAGATCTGTAAAAGTACCGGTAAATAAGTTATGATGCCCTCTCAGCAGATGATTTCTTCTCGAGACCCATGGTGACGAACTTTACCTTGCATAATAACAGATAGAAATCCACCTTGCATACTTTTGCTGAAGCAATTCTAAGGCAAACCTCTGGAAAGTGTTTTTTTTTTTTGGGGGGGGGGATGTTGTTTTTGTTGTTGTTTCTGAGATTAACCTTTTTGTTTGAGTTGACTTTCATTTAAAGGTAATACAAAGTTTTGGGAAATTTCGAAAATTGGGTGGATAGTGATTCTTTACAATTTTGATATATTTGGATGCCCCTGTGGATATATTATAAGCTCTAGAAATTTTAGCCCCTAAAACACTTCCGCTTCCAAGAAAAAATTAATATCAAAATTTACCGGTGCTCCCGGGAAATTTTGACAAATTTCAAATAGCGCTTAAGGCCATACAATGATAGCTGCGACCATGAAAATCTCAGTATATGTAGTTTTGATATATAATTTTCAAACGAGAATGGCAAATTGGTCGATTTTAGTCAGGAAACATTGTTTTATGGCTTAATTAATATCTTGACCTTGAGAGGGAGCTATACAACATAAAGAGTTTATTATTTACAATTAATAACCTTTGGCTCGATTTCGATCGCGACAACGATCACTGAATATTGTAGGATTGCATATGCTTCCAAATATGTTCATTTGAACCAAATTTGAGACCACATACCAAAACTTTATATTGCTTTTAAGACATTTGAACTAAATATTGAAAGTAAGCTTGCCTTCACCATCTATTCCAACAACATCAGTAATGTGTGTAATCACTAAAATCAAAAAGAAATTCCCAAGCCTGTCTCCAAGACGAAACATTTAAACTGAAAATATTATCAAAAGAAATTCTTGGGGAGGATCAAAACTGAATTGGAATCATTTGAGTGAATCTTTTTCCTTCTATCTTGCTGAGAGCCAGAAGGGTATTAACTTGTATACTTTTACTGAGTTGACAACTATTCTAGGTCTCAGTTTATCAGGGGAAAAAATACATGGGGGCTCAGGGCGAATTAGCCCCCGAAATAACAAAAAGAGCCCCCGAAAGTCATAAAAGAGCTCCCCAAAATTGCATAGAGTTCAATGCAAAACAAAATAAAGAGTATTAATTTCAATTTTTCATGCAAGCAAGCTTGAAAAGAAGCCCCCCAATTTTTTTAAGTATTTTTTACCCTGCAGTTTATAATAAAAAGGGATCTCTTTAATTCACAACGTAACAAAGAGTTATTTGGTTGGGAGTATTTGCTTGAGTAATTGTCAATCAAATAGTACATTTTTGTGGGTAATCAATGATATGATGCATGACCATAAATACTTTGCCCACTCACAAAACTAACAGTATTCTGCCTGTGTAAATTGTACATGGCTACACAATGGTAAAGTCCATACATTAGGAAACGATGGGATCATTTGTACTTATCAATATTTGTACTATAAAAATGTACATTGGACAAAGTATGTCAATTATTAACAAATTGGAAGAACACAAGAGCTCAAAGTATATATCGTTATGAACATGTATTCAAAAGAGCATGCATGCAGATAACTTTACCTTTACTCATCATCTACACTTCTTATGATGTTAACAAAATCCCATTCTTATCCCTTTCTTATACTTTGCTACATTATTGGCTATATATAATTATAACCATATCCTGCACTTGCCTTTAGCTAGCGAACACTTAACTATAACATTGACTAACTTCTTGTTTTACTGGTTGCCCAACTTGTGTTACGGTGTGTCCAATTTACAAAATATTTCTATTAACATACCCACACTGTAGTAAATGGTACATAATAACATCATCATAAAGGACAGTCTTAATTTGGAATAAAAGTGAAATGAGAGGATAATCATATAAAACATATGCATTTATCCAGTGTGCAATGCAAAACTCAAAATTTATGGGGGGGGGGGGGATAGATGAAGAATAAGAAGACTCTTTTGTCTCTTTTCTTTCTTCCTTACCCTGTGGTGTCGCTCGGTGCATCATCACCCCCAAAGTAATGGTGAAAGCGGAACCGAATGTAGGACTTTCTTGAGAAAACGGGCGAGGATCGAGGAGAGGAGCGTGGAGAAGATTCTGGTGAACTTCCCTCTGGCACAGCCAACGATGTCTTTCCTTTCTTCTTCATGTCTGGTTCTTCTTCTTCTTCTTTTTCAAACAATCAAGTATGACATTCACTCTATTAAAGAGAGCAATGGATCCTGTTCACTCTTAAACTCTTTCAATTAATGATCCTCAATTACAAAAAGTGGTTGCCAGTCTTACTCCTTCATGAAGAAAGTTTCTTAGTTGAGAAAAGTGACAGGTTCTTCTAGACAACAGTCTACGCCTTTGACTTCAAGTCCTTACACGTTATATATACAGGCAAAAGTAGTAGCTTTGGCAACAATGCTCAGATCCTTTACTTAAGCAGACAACCCTGATGGCTTCCTGGTAATTATATAGTCCCCTAGTCCAGAAATGTCACAGGACCTTCTTGCAAGCAACGACAGAGCGTCTGGCACGTATCATATGCTATATGTACTCTTCTCTTGTGTAACATTTCCCATGTAACAACAGAAGCGTGACACAATAAAGCAGTATTTGTTTTGACCTATGGGGCCATAAAACTTCAAAGAATGAGTGCTAGCTAGTTGAGAAGCAAATCGTTAACGATTGAAGTTCAAAGTCTAACAACGAGATAAACAGCTCTGAAAAATGAGGAAGCGCCACTGATTGTGAGCTATAATTGCCAACCCCGCTTCTGTGACCTCACAAACCACCACGTCCTCCTACCTGCATTATTCTCTTCGTCTCAAACAGGGATATCGGATTTGTGGCGGGGCACGAACAACCATGAAATCCTATACTCCAATGAAAAGACACTGAAAAGTGGTGTCAGTTAAATTGCACTGTTATGACATGCACATGGGATTTTCCCCTCAAGAAAATAGACAAAAGCGAGTTGAAGATCTGCCTACGTTACGTGCTTTCCAAGATAGCTGTTGACTGGCCCGAGGCTATACTAGGCTCAAGTTCAATGTTACTTCCTGTCACCTTGATCAGTTCTGAGGATCACCACAGTGTAGTTAGCCACACCATCATGGCCACACCTTCTTTGTACATATATATGGAATGTATGGTATTCCTCCAGCACAGCTTTCCACATCCACAAAAGTACCTTGATACCTAATACACAAAACCACCACTTAACTGCTGAAGAAAACTCAATCGCTATGCCATTCAAAGACCTGTTTCAGCGTGAAATCTTTCCATTCGTTCTTATGAAAGCTAAATGTCATACGTTGCTTGTGAAAAGAGACATTTACAATGAACAGGTTTCAGAGCCCTCGGAGTATAGAATTTTTATTATCTCCAGGAATTCTACAGGTGGCTATATAAAAAGCAACAAAGATTCTTCTATATCACATGACTGGGTGCACAACAAACCTGTACTGTACTCGGTTCGATGCTACACAACACTATATAATACAACGAGGTCCAATGCCTGCACCTTAATCCAACCTGGAAATGTTACAATCACACTCCCACAGCTGTTTGTCCAATGTTTTGCATTGCTATTGTTCTTGGCATCGATGCTGCGCAGTATGTGTAGATTGTTTTTATAACAATATTAATCACTCAAACACAATCCCTCGTCTAGCTGTCCCTCCAGTAAAGATAATTACTTGCGAAGAAAAGTTTTTTTTTATCAGTTATGGTTTAATAGGAGCTGGAAAATGATTGATTTCTCCAACTAGTGAAACTGAAGTGAAGCTAACACAGGCAATCAGCGGGACTGGTCTGAACAGGAAGGAGTCAACAAAACTCTGTTCCGGTTATCTGATTTCCTCCCATTATGTTGATAGAGAGTTGAATATGGGTCACACCCCAGCAGTCTACCTCTATGGACCAGGGGTACGCTTTGGGCTTTTGCGATCGACGCCCATCACATCATTCAGTGGGGTCCACCAATATTTGACCCGTTTGTTGCAAAACAAGTCAGGGATATAGATCATAAACACCTGGATATTCACATTATATGGTAAACACATTGTCTGGTGCGCAAGCATGAAAGTTAATGTAATGGTTTCATGCAAACTTGCAAGCTAAACCTAAACAATTATTAAAGCATCCCATCTGTTTAATACAAAATATGAATTTGTCCCACCTAATCAAAATTAATTCAATAAAATACAAATGTTAACATATAAAGACGGATGCAAATGTGTAATTTCCTTTAGAAATGGAAATCATGCCAAAACGTCGTAATTGTCAGTAATCTGTAAATTCGTCCCTATTTTCACGAAGTGACGGTAGTGAGGAAAATCGTAACGCAAAGTGAATGCAATTTTTTTTCACTACCGTCACTTCGTGAAAACAGCGACGAATTATGGCATGTGTTAAAGATATGAAAAGCAAATAGTATAAATATATAGCAAAAAAGATTGATTTAAAGTATAACTCTCACCTAACTGGGACCTAAAAGGACTTGAGACTAGGGTGGAGTTTTTCAGAGGAAGTAGGAGGAATATAAATCTCTCCATGAAGTCCTCCCACCATGTGCATGCCTGACGGTGATAAGTGATGTGATTAATTGGTAATCCTCATGATCGGATGTTCTTCATGTTCAAATGGTCTCTTAGCTACAGCTTCAATTCATGATCTTAACATGTAAAACAGTATGTATGTATACAAACTTGTTTAAATAAGAAATAAAAGACAGAGTAAACTAAAAAATAAATTTAACAGGGGACAGGTTTTGAAAAATTGTAAAGTATCTGGTAACTTCCAAGACAAATCTTTTGAAAATTTGTAAATACTAATTGAGATCTTAGAGGAAACCCATACAAATTATTTTTATAAATCTTAAAGGTATATACCAGTTTTGGAAACGCCCCCCCTTTCAAAAAATGAAATGGAAGCTCTTATTACCAATCATGTGAAAGAATATGTTTTGACTAATCCGTGATGATACAAATTTTGCCGGGAAACGGCCTACTAATTGATATATTTGGTAAATTATCATATCGATCCGGCATGGATAGATATCGCGTAGTCCCTTATACATCTTTCTGTGTATAGTGCTTGTAACTTTACCAAGACTGAGCAAAATTTCTTAGCATCTTGATGATTCCAGAACCTTGCAATACACATAAATACTTATATGCTAAATGATCAATCTTTTCTGATCGATTCCACAATGTTTCTTTCACAATACAATCGCATGACCAGAACCTTCTCTTTAAATCTCAAACTCCCCTTAAACTGTCAAGGGAACCTAGGTGCAGTAGATGGTAACACCAGAATCCCACCAGAATTTAATGCTTTCACATAGCATAAAACAGAGTGCTCCAAAAATACATTAGTGCACATGAATGTGTTTCAATGCTGCGGTCGATGAGCAATTCTCCTAGACTAGGGAGTGTCGCACAGAATGAGTCATGTCTTACTTAGTGTGAAATAGAGTGCAAAGAAGCAGTAGAAGGTAATATTTGCACTACTGTTTGTAGACTGGTATACATAACATTGTTAATTATATGATTTGCAAAGAGACTGAAGGGCACCGACTTTATGTTCTATATTGTTGTCCTCCTGGTCATAAGCAGACAATTTGGCATTCTATTTTCTAAATCAAGTTTAATATCCAGCTTATGTCACCAAAATTTAGTTCTTGACAAAAAACTACATGCTTAAACAATCTTTCTTAAAGTTCAGTTGCTAATGCATCATTTGAGTTCCATTTTTTCTTCCTGTAAAGTTTTCATTTACTAATATTTTCACAGTATTCAAGAAGTGTGCATCGAGCGCAACAAGATGCAAGAATATCAGAATCTTTCTCGCTTGACAGAAGATAACACACAATATTTGATAGATGGATCTGTGTGCATCCAATAATTGTACAATTGAGTAAGTATGCATTAATGGGAATTTCACGTGTACCGAATGAATGGACATGTGGAAGAGTTAGATCTAGCCTGTCTTTCAGGCTGAATGAGTTTTTACTCACTCCCAACGAAAGAGGATTTCCAAGAGTCTTGAGTATTCAGACTATCCCTCCTCATCCTCGTGATATATTATAAGAAGTGGAGAATTCATCATCTTTGATAATAACCAACCCTCTGACTAAAATTTAACAGATATCTTGAACAATTGACCATAGACTGTTTCCTGGTGTTGAGACTAGAATGTTAATGAGAACACGTTCTACTGTCATCATCGTAGCATCACTTTATGGCATCGTGCTTCTGCACTGCAGTGATATGTCACTGCTAGATGTATCAATAATTAAGTGATAAAGCAGACACTAAAACTGTAAGAGATATTATCCTGTTTAAAGGGACTGGTGTTTAAATTCTATTTTAAAAACAAAACAAAGCATATTTGTGTGAAAAGGACTCGTGGGATTAGAAAAATAATTTTGCAACAAACACTTCGATGTTTACTTTAGCACAATAATTTTGCAAAAAATTGTAGTAAAAAGTGATTTTTGTTGTGTTTCATACTTCCAGTTATACTTTCAATTCGCTCCTTAACTTGTAAAGTTAAGTTGTAAATATTTTTTGGTATTAACCATAATAATGCCAATCATGTGAAGCTTAAAAGGTAATTTTACCAAGGAAATTCCTTTAGTTTCATCTCTCAATCATGATTGACTTGTTACATGAAAAGTTCTCCTGAATTTGGAAATTAATGCATGTAATGGGTCTAATTATAAAAAACAACTTTTTTGCTACTTCATAATTCATATGCACTCCATATACAAGACAGCACCAAAAATCTGACAATTCAACATGCCGAATACATTAATTCTACCTGTATCAGATGTCAAACCCTTACCGGATCCGTACATAACAAAGATCTGCCTCTCTGGTTCTCTTTCGCTAATGTCCTTTGACCCAATTATCTCCTCTCTCTCGCAAGACATCCTACTCCTACATAAATCCTCTTCTCATCTCATGTTATCAAGAGAACCATTGGCAACTAGTAATGACCAGGAGACCAACTGTGGTTAAAGGAATAACCTAACTATTGCACCTTGAAGGGTGTATGTTTAATAGTTTGAAAAGATGGGGACAAATCTGTACACATTTGAAATAAGATAGATTGAAGGTGATACATTTTGTTCACCGCTACCATTTTGCACAGGCAAGATTCAATATTATAGAGTATATTATTCTCAGACATAAAACACAAAGTCCATTCATTTCTCTTTATAAAATGAAAAAAAAAGTGTTCAAGGTGTAATGACACTAAAGTTTAATAATAGTTTACTCTATGCTGTAATGTAAAAATCTTCTCCTTCTTGGCGCAAAACATTACTGACAACAAGCAATATTCTTACTCACTTAAGGGAGAAGATATGAAAGATGCTTGCATGCATTTGATAGAAGGCAATTTAATCAATTTGTAATTTTTTAAAATTCAAGATTAGATGAAGGCTTCAGAAATTATCAATATCATCTGAAGATAATGAGAGAAAGGATAATTGCCTATCTGAAGGAGGACTGTCCCATTAAATGTTGGGTGTGCCTTGCTGATAGATAGCATCCATGAGTAACTTGATATGAGGTGAAGAAAGACAACGCATCTCATGGCTTCGTTAAGAGCATCACCTGCTACCAATCATCAAACATAAAGGCTCGGCAAGAAGAACATCACCGTCCTCCTCTATCCCCTCCTCATCCCAAAAGAGAAATTCTCCCCTCTTCCTCCTCCTCCTCAATCTCACAGGAAAACCATTTTCTTTTTTCTATCTCCTCCTCCTCTTCCATCTCAATAAGAGAGACATCTTCACTACTCAACATCATCTACCTCACATATGGTAGGAATAATCCCCAGGGAGTGGACAATACCGGAGATGGTGCACATTGTGTGTGAATGAGTCTGATGACTAGGGTAATAATATCTGTAAAGTGCTTAGAGTTGGTATTCTGTAGTAAGCGCTATATAAATCCAGATTATTATTATTATTACAATACCACTCCCTTTCCCCTCCTCTATCTCAAAAAAGAATACCTCCTCCCCCTCCCCCTCCCTCTTCCCCGCCCCCTCCCCCTCCTCATGTTCTCACTCTTTTCCATGCCTCGTCTTCTTCGTTGTGTCTTTGTCTTCATCTTAAAATCCATTTTTAGTGAATCTTTTGTTCGGTTGAAGTGCCCAATACATTTTTTTGATAAGATTTGATTCATCACTCTCAGCCACCTCTCCCTCTCTCTCTCTTTCTTTCTCTCTATGTCCCTTTTCTATCATCATACTTTACTTTTCCTAATTCTCTTTTTTTCCTCATTATATTTTCCCTATCTCAATCTGATAAAATAACAAGATCTTGACTTACCTGTTAATGAAAAGTCATGATGAGGGGTGAATTGCAGAAGGAAAATATGCAAAGACAAAAATGAAAGAGACAAAAATATAAGTGATTTGCAATCAAAAGCATACAAACTAAAGTGAAACATAAGGAGTAAACTATACTGAAATAATATTTGGAATAATCTACCCCCTAATGGAATTGGAATGTGTGCCTTCCCTCCCTCTCCCTTCCTCCTCCTCCTCCTCCTCCATCTTAAAGAATAGAACATCTCTTCTCCCCATCTCAAAGATGCATATCAAAGAACACTGAGGATCTCCCTGGAGACGGCACCACCTTTCAGTGCACCCATTACCTGACTTCTTCCTTCCCTCTCACCTCAGGAGAGCTATCCTTTCTCTCAACACCACCGAGATAGAATCAATATTTAACGAGGGAGGGAGGGAGGATGTGCTCTACCAGGTATCTCTTTTTCCACCTGATGAGGTGACCTGATTAGAAAGGTTTTAGTTTACCTCCAAGTCATATCTCACATAATATATTGACTTATATTCTAGGAGAAACAACAGGACGGGAGGAGTGGGCTGTGCATGGAATACATCATGAAGGATGAATCATCGTAAAGCCGATGGTAATTTATGCTCAGCTCAGGTAAAACTTAAAAGGATGGAGTGCACAGACTTGCATTCATCCGCACTGCTCATAACACATGGGAGAATGATAAATTATCTTAAATAAGACTCCTCTCACCAACAATTTATATTTACAAAAAATCTTATGACAATTTTTTTTCTCTGGATGTTTCCGACAAGTCACTTGTAATACCATATTTCACAATGAAGGAAGGAGAAATATGAAAATACTATCCACAACAGTTATGACATAATCGGTCGGACGAAAATTGAGTCTAGGGAATTTGTATCTGTTATATGAATGCATCTACTTTTTAAACAAAATAGAACAAAATAGAATCTACATTACCATTATTAAGAAAATCAAGGCTACAATGTTTAATCAGCTTAATCAGCATAAGATATGAAACTATCAAACATTAAACGGAAAGTCTACGCTATGCTTAAAATACTACAACGTTTATGAATGTACAATAATATTTTTTTACCCACTATCATATTCCCTCTCAATGTAAATTCAATCTATTAGATACTTCAGTACCTCTAAGCATTGTAAGCAGATAATACACAACTTGACATTCATCATGTAATAAACATACACAGGCCCCAAAGTCACTCCATGTCATAAGAATTGACAAACATTGATCACAAAAATAGCGACTGGGTAATTTCCACAATCACAATCATCCAAGATGCACATGGGGGACTATTCTAATTAAATTAACTTGAGGGTAGATCTGAGACTGAGTCATTTGCAGGCATGCTTGTTAGTCAGAACAAACAGAGACCTCTAAACATTACTTCTCAAACAAATAAAAATCTGTTTTGTGCTGCCCTGTATGGGGAGGGGAGGGGGTGGGGGAATCTTGTACAAGGGCTAAGCTCTTGAATGTACTAAAGAATCAAGACCTTTAAGACATTTATGAGATTTTACATCTGCTTTCACATCCACTATACATAAACTATAAATGCTAGTACCCATAATGCCTGCTAATAAAGAGCGGAAATATTGTTCTAAAAATGACTTAATAATGGAATACTTTTCAAAAATCTAAAGGCTATGATTCAACTGTCTGGATTTGAGACTACTGACTGACATAACATTTATTGATAAAAGGATGAAAACAAAGAGGATGAGTTGAGTAATGGTTAGTCATAGTAAAGTTAGCCCACCCCCTGCCCCCTTTTAACAGCTGATGGCCTTTATCCCCCTTGTAGAATAATAAGAGGCTTGACGTATTAACACTGTGGGGGTGTCAAGGCTTAATTCCCTGTAAAACATATAAGTCCGTATGAAAATCATACATGGCTGAATATGTTATATATATGGATATGATAAACATTCAGTTATTCATTCCATGTGCTATATCATTATCAATAAGCAAGTCTGAAAATCAGATGAGCCATGATCAAAACAAGCTTCACATTCTGAGAGAGGGGTTTGATTTGAGAACTAACTCATAACATCTTTTAACGATGTTGCAGTTGTAAAATAGTCACGATAATAAAGGAGAAAGGTGTTATGCCTACATAATCTTCATATTGTTTGGACAGGAAATGTGAGTGGATTTCATTAATCTACAGAAAATAAGATTTGGTAAACCTTATGCTATGACTCAGAAGGTCTTGTTCACAAGAAACCAGTTGGGGGCAAAAAACCTGCCCCCTGCCAAGATGTGTGAGCGTATCACACATCTGTCCTCCTGAGTTGATTCATATGCGCTACAGATGACAACTGCTGCTATTCTGTAGAAAAACGCATAGGAACCATATGTCAGACATATCAACCTTGAATCAAAATTTTCATCACAGGTTTGAAAGTTTTTTCCTGCTCACAGCATGTTACAACATGGGGGAAACAAACACTGTTCCCCCCTTCCGACCAATCTGGAATTGAACAAATAAAAAGCACAGCTAGTGCCTAGTGGTTACAAGAATTAGTTGTATGAAATGGTTTAGGTGTACATATGTGCCCTGACATGTTTCCGATTTTTTTTTTAAACACCTCAATCTGATGAGCTGATGATAAGTGTATATTACTTACAAACTGATGTTTCTTGAATTAATCTGTGTACAGTTCATAAAGTGTAAATATATCTGGCTAACTATCAAGTGATTTCTAGCAACATGAGCTCCTTATTTCAATGTCAAAGTTAGCAGTGATCCGTGTTCCAACGAATGACAGCTGATTAAGGATGAATGACTTATAAACATTTGGGGCCATTATTTAGAAAGTAAGTACACCATTGGTCTGCCACTCTTCCATGTTAATTGCACGATTAAACATCCATCTCTCTTGACATAACAAAAGGTGTTAATCATAAACAGGAACATCAAGGAATTACACATCATTAGCACTGTGATATAACCCCTGGTCCTCTAGGTCTCACAGCTATTCAGACTGCTGATGAATTATGTCAGAAATAAAACAAGAGGCAAATATTTTTATTGTTAAAATAAAAAATAATAAGTCACTCCTATGACAATGAAAAATAAACCAACCTTCTGGACAAGGTTATCACCACAGAACAGAAGCAACATCCCGTTTATGTTTCTGTATTTTATGGCCTAAACGGTATCAGGCCTTAAATTTCAACATTTTTAGGGCAAGGCCACTTTTCTGTAGGGCACATTCCTATATTACAGCACCAATGGGAAGAATTGGAAAGGGCACAAAAAATCTCCAAGGCCAATGAGAGGGGCATTGAGGCCAATCAAAGGGGCATCCAAGGCCTGGCCTTGGATGGCCTTGGATTAATTTAAGCCCTGCGGTATTTTGATGGACTATGAACTGGATAACTATGAACTTGATAACGATGTAAATGAAATATTAACCCATGTCAACACTGATAAGATTATTGTACTATGATCCCTGCCCAAATAATCTACCAGTGCTAATAAGACAGATTTATTGCCTTTTATGGTTCGGTTGTTGATATGCAAGTTCAAATTCCTCCTCATTCTCTGCCCTTTCCAACCTTGCGCGTCCTATCACAGTCATTAATCTCCGCTCCCCTAGATCTTTATTGCTTTAAAATATTTCTTGATCATACCACTGTGTGCATTTAATTTCTCATTTTTTGAGGTGCCTCAAATACAGTTGCAGCAATTTTGCTTGTTTTTCTTTACATCGAAAGTAGGAAAAGAATAAGTACTCTCCTTTCCTTTAAATGAAACATTTCATCAAGATGTTTACGCTGCGACGCTGAACAAAACACCTATTTAGCTTTAGGAATATCCAGGCACTTCAAAAAAAGCAGCAGCATCAATTTCACTGGTCCTTTTCCACTCTTCAATAGCAAAGAAGAGAGTTGAAAGATAAACCAGGCGCCTCTCTTTCGATAAAGCCTTCATCAGATAAAATGGATAAACCAGTGCTTGACAACGGGACATGAATATTCCTGTCTCTGGGCCTGACTAATAGCCAGGTTCCATGTACTCTTCAATACTTCATTCCGGTGGGAGTGATATTTCAATAGCTGCATGCAGAGATGGATGCATGCATCCCTGGAAAAGAGGGTTGTTCACATTTAAGAGTTACACCACAGGTTATCATGCATCACTGTTACAGAATGCTTTGAAAGACTATGTAAAACATATTGCATTGTGAACACACTCAAATAAAGTCAGTATCAGTCCAACTGGTAAAGTGTGACTCTTTGAATAATTTATTAAACATTTCTATCACAACAGCAAATTTACTCCCAATGTCTTACAACACAGGATGGTGAAATCTACACCCCCCCCACCCCCAAACCACCACCACCACCATTGCTATCCAACCTTGAGCCTGCATACTCAATGGAACATCAATTTATGAAAATAGACGGGAAGTGAGGGAGGCACAGGGATGGGTAGTATAACAATCTGATCTAACTTCAAAATTGGAAATGAAATATGGCATAAACATCGCTCCATCCCTTATACCCCTATAGGTATGACTGCACTTTTCTTAATTGCGACATTTTCCCAGCCCAATCGGCATGTACTCTAGATTCCATGTTACATGCGCCTGGCCCCGTAATGAGCTTCAGCGTGCCGCGAGCATGAAGATCAACTTGATTTGAATATTGGATGGCAGATTAAGTGGAGAGCTGTTTTTCAATCATTCCCTGTTTAGGTGGTTTATTGAGAAGTAAATTTGCTCTGTTATCTTGTCCTCCGGTGATACAAAGCAAGAGGAGCTAGGAGAGAGAGAGTTTTTCTCTCTCCCTGGCTAATCTGTATTTTCTCTCAAGCTTGCATGTAATGCAAAAGGGCTTTATTGAATTGAAGCTGGGAATCTTTTCATTATTTTCTCCTCCTTTCCTTTCTAGATGCAATAAATTCATTCATTTTTTCAAAAATAAAACAACAAAAAGCACAGACAGAAAGTCAGGAAAAGAGACAGAGATTATATATGGACAGAAAATAAGAAAAAAAAAGAGAATGACAAAGAGAAGGTGAAATAACATAATGAAATAGAAGTAAAGTTACCTTTCCGTATGATAAATCAAATTCATTATCTTGGGCATCTGTTCATTTTCCAGTGTAATATTGCAGAAGGCCAAAATAAGAGCGTGCCTTGCCAATTATTCCTCTCTAACATGAAACAATGTTTTATTGAAATGAAGGACTTATGTCAGGGTATATGACAGCTTGATTGACATGACACACACCTTGTGATATCATAAGTGATTTCTGTTTACACCTCACAATTTAGAATTACAAGGTAAAGCGCACCATGTTGTAAACAGGCTTCAGGCTTGTACAGCAAGACAGAAACGGTGAGTGTGTGTGTGTGTGTGGGGGGGGATACAAAGTCGGGGGAGGTAAGGAGTAAAGAGGAGAGTATAGGAGAGAGAGAGAGAGAGAGAGAGGGGGGAGAGGAAGACAGAGAGAGAGAGAGAGAGAGAAAGAAAGAGGGTAGAGAGAGGGAGAGAGAGATAGGGAGAGGAAGACAGAGAGATAGGGAGAGGAAGACAGACAGACAGAGAGAGAGAGAGAGAGAGAGAGAGAGAGATAATACCAGTGAGTGGAAACAAATGATGATGAGCAATCAGTGAGGAAATAGAAAAACAAAATGAAGGAGACACTATCTGATGAATCCAAATGCATGAATCAAGAGATGTTGAAATTGATTTTTTTTTAAACCGACAAATCTTTGGAGAACGCTTAAAATTGACAGCATCAGATTCACGGGACTATATACAGCAACATCGCTCATCGCAATCGTCAGTCAAAACAGAGAAAGGTGGTAAAAGTGGGAGATGGGCGACAGATAGCATTAATGTTCTTTATCTCGAGATGGTGATGACAAAACGATGACACATAGCACATGAAGATGGCAAGCTATGAATAAGGCTGTGAACAGGGTAATGGATCAACACATTCTGTAATGTATAAGTGTGAAAAGTCTGATTATAATTGGCACTGGGGATAGCCTCATGTCAAAATGTCAATTTGTTGCAAATTTCATTCTCATTAGTATAGCTCCTGAACAAAATAACTTCACATCATGTGCGCAATTTGGCACTACTATATTCTTGTTTTTGTCATGAAAGCTCTTTTTCTATAACTAAATGAGATGTATGTGATTTCATCTTTTAATTCATTTTTTTGTGCAAGTGTGTCTTGAGCATTTGATTTCAAGTGGAGTAGGTATCTTACAAATCTCATGTATTATTATTATCTTTTACAAAACGGTGACATATAGTTTATATTTTAATAGGCCTATATATATCTTTTCCATCAACACCACTTTTGGAGTTATCAAGTCCAAAATTCACTCTCTGCCTGCTCCTATGTAATCCTATTAATTCTCTGCGATACGATCAGACAAATATTCCTGACACTGAAATGTCAGGTTCTATCAGAATCACAAAAACGTTGAATACATTTTAAGGTGTGGCTTGTCATTCTCCCAGTCCCAAACCTACGCAATCGGAAACTAACTGATATTGAAAGCTGGTCGTTCTGATCTTCCTCGATCTATCCATCTCCCATGGCATCAGGGATCATCAAACTTCATAGAAGAAATGACAATGCATGCAGACAAATGAAACCTTGCAGCTGACCTGACACTGACCTCAGGTCATGAACCCTCTCAGCGGGATGAGGCGGAAAAAAAATCAAAGATTTCTTGAAGGAAATATCTCTCAGACAGCCAAGAAACACACACAAATCTACTGCTAAATCGGCAGAATATATGGGGGAAATCATCCAAAATAGTCTGTTCTTGGCTGATCTTTGAAGTTAGGAAAAAAAAAAAACAGGTTTGACCATTTGAACTTTCAGATATTATCACTAAATTTCATTTCCCTGCAAGTAAGTGACATGCCTTGGAGCACCTTGTTGAATGTTTGAACTCAATGAAATGTTTCTTAAAGAGCAGACATATGTTACCATGTTTATGTTCCAATAGGCCTGTGTATAAACTAAATTGTCATCTCACACGGATTCAACTTTAAAAGAATTTAATGATGGATAAAATAAAGAGAAATCCGGCATTGAAATGAAAAATCATTAACTAACACATTTGTTTTATAGGATATTTTATCACTTAATTCCCACTAAGTTTCAAACAACCTGAAAACAAAAAACAATCTTAAGGTGTCAATGACTCTGAAAACGTTTCATCAATTTCCCCCAAAATAGGTTCAATATGCTCAAATGGACTTCCCTCTAATACCACAAACCACAAGGCTACCCCTCCACCCCATTCTCCAGAAATCTTCCAAATCAGACCACAAAATATTGAATATGATTTCTCCTGTCAGATCTAAAGTCCACCATCATCCAACGACCTTTAACCTTGAATTCAAGAGTAGATAGTCCATTTCAGACTTCCGGACTTTTCATCACCCTCCCTGGGTGGGAGCTAGCACAAGTCTAAATTGAAACGTGATGATGACTTTCAGAAAAATGTATCACTTTTTGGGGAGTCACGATTTCTAGGGCTGAGTAAAAAATAGAACTGAACTGAGCTGAGATGATGTGTTTAACACCCATTTGAAAAGGAAAGATCAGATTGTACTCGGCAAAATCACAAATTCTCAACTGAAAAAATCTCAAAATTTTCTTACTATGAGTTACCTATATTTATTTTTCAAATCAACACAGGAAATTTCTTTGTGTTACACATTAAATTATGAGGTATCTCAAAATATCTTTTAAATTTCTTTTTAGAGTTCCTAAACAAAATACAAAATTAATTTTCAAGAGACTATCGTGTTTAAAGATAAGCTTGAGTTCTGGTAATGATAGATGAACTTGCAGTTAATACACTGAATGTTCAAGATTACAAATAAATGACATATGTGCCAAACGACTTTGGTAGAAAATTGATGGGGGCCGAGGAATGAGCATAGAAAGATAAGGAAATCAAGGTAATTAGTACTAAGTAAGCCTGACACCATGTGCTTAACACAGGTCACTGTGTGCAAATTTATGAGTTTTGGTTTTTATTGAAGATGATTTCTAGCGAGTTTTTTGCGAGGTTGTTTTTATTTTACTGGTTCAAACAATCAATCTACTGCAGAGTGCAGGATAAACAATCCAGAGTGAATTACAGCCATGTTTTCTCACATACGATGCCATAAACCAGAGCTCAAGATTAACTTTAAAAGAATCATTGCAATGGATTCCTTCTTATTCATTCTCTTTTCAGTTCTTACCCCTAACAGCACCTCCAAATCAGACTACAGCATAATTGAAAAATCTTCTAAGCCCCTTTAAACAGGAGAGGGGATAAAGCTGATAATCTGACAAGACCATAGGATTATCATGTCTTGGAGAATAATATGCTTTCTCTATGAAGATTTGAGCATTTCACACAAAATCGGCTGACCTTGTCTTACATGTAGTTTCCGTTACAACCAGGTTCAACATTCTCTTATTCATTTCAAGATTCCACATACATTTACATGTATGTCTATTATCTGAATTTTT
This sequence comes from Strongylocentrotus droebachiensis, assembly GCA_035222895.1. Classification (NCBI taxonomy): domain Eukaryota; kingdom Metazoa; phylum Echinodermata; class Echinoidea; order Camarodonta; family Strongylocentrotidae; genus Strongylocentrotus; species Strongylocentrotus droebachiensis. The sequence goes on from JAVYIG010002150.1 coordinate 122,123, forward strand.
GCTAGCTATATAAAATAATTTTGGAAGTAATCTCTTGGTTTTTCTTCATCTTTGCTACTAGTTTATTGGTGATATTAAACATGATAGCAATGGTAATGTACACAAATCTGCCAATATGCTTCAAGCCATTGATGCTAATAATGCAGTAGATCTTCAATAGCATACCATACATTAAAACGTTTCCATTATAAACAACATATTCTGTCGTGCTATTCCTTTCCTTCTCACAAGTCAAAGATGAAAGAGCATATACATGTATACAAAACAATAATTTCCTGTTTCCTGATCAAATTTCATTTCATATATAAAAAAGTATAATACAAGTAAATTCAAATCTAAATAAAATATCATATAAATTAATATTTGTTGCAGAATCTGCTACAGTATAGTCCCCCCCCCCCACAAAAAAAAAAACAGATGAAAGACGATTGTCACTTTTCTTACCTCTCAACAGCTCACGATCTCAGTTTGTGATTAAAATGACCATCCAAAGTGAATCGAAATCAAGTTTTGCAGCATTAATATAATCCAGTAAATATCATCCAAATACTAGCAGGAAGTTACAAGTTTATGGCAAATACAAATCCATCTTCATCTCGGCTCAGATGCGTGAAAAAAACGGATAGTGTCTATAGCAACATTGGCATCCAACCTTCAGTCCTCACTGCAAACAATTTATCTCGTCCCTTTCTTTGCCAAACACAAAATGCCTGACAGGAAACGAATAAATGGGAATATTAGTTTTTGTTCCCCCTTTCTTCTCTCTAAACTAGATTTTATGATGGATGTTGGCAGCAGAGGGACAGCAGAGGCCGAACAGGTGCACTATGGGTAAGCGCTGAATGACATATCGCAATCTCGGGACTCGAAAAGCAGGGAAAAACAAGAGAGGGGATTTTAAAAATTGGTTTGAGATGGAAAGGCCCAATGCAGGTGAATTTCAGATTGATAGCACACACACACACAAACCTACACACACTTCCATCACTGTCCATTAGACATTATTGGACTGTACCAAATCACTAACAGGATGGGGGAGTTGAAGCTTGGCAACCGGAGGGACAGCCTGCATCACCAATAAAGATTGAGATGCTCTAGTGATGTGTTACTACACAGCGAAGGCAGATTGGGTTCTTTTATTGGCCAAATCAATCAGACTCGTTATATTTACAGAATACCTCTGCGAGTACCTGACAAAATTGCATGAGCATCGGGTTTGCATGCTTGCCTGGCAGGCTATAATTACATGCGTAGAAAAGACTTCATCAGAGGGCAGGAGGGATGTTCAAATTAGTTTTACTCTGGATAGAGAGAGGGAGGACGAAATAAAGATGGAATAGACCTTGTAATTGGATGGCTGATTAATTGATTTTCACAGAGTTGGAGAATTAGCAGTGCTATATATATGGCCATCTTTGTTGGTACTTCCATCTCTTTTGTTTCAAGGGATGACCAGAGTCGACCTGCTCAACAAACCAACGCCATAATTACAAACAATGCTTTCCACCATTATAGGCGTTACGTCTATATTGAACAATTTGAAGCCTAATTGGTTCCCTACTGCTATCTTGGAAATGTGTCTCACTCATGACTCAAACATGCCTGGTGAATGACCAAGATGACGTATTCAATTCTTACGAAATGGAAAATCTCATTAGAGTTCGAACAAAGCTCCACAGAGTATAGGATAAAATCCTTCATAAACGTACATTTCATCTAATACAAACAGAAGGCACCATCCATAATGAAATTATCAACAATGGGAATTGTGGCATATCAGTATTGGCCTATAAAGGCAAAATGTCTCATTCAGAACTTGCATCATGGACTAAAGTACTCACCTAAACTGTTTGTCACTTTCAAATTCACAAATTCTGATTCAAAATAACTATATATTCAACTTATTTAATTTGTCCTAACAGGAAAACAAATTAATTGCAGATACATTTAAATGGTTATAATGGCTATAACCATGAACCTACATGCTATCACACTCACAAAGAAAGCTGCTCATCACAAAAACAAACAAACATGATTCAATATTAGTCACATTGCAGATAACTTACATAATGCCAAAATTGTACGGAAATCTTCACCTAGATAGCTGCGATCCTTCTCCGCAGTCCGTGAAAATAAATGTCATCGTCTGGGCGGTTTAAGATGACAAAGACTGAGACACTGTTCCAAGTCCCTTGTCTATCCATTCCAAATGTCACTACACATATCAATTCACTATCATCCTCACATGTATCGGCATGTGACTGGTTTTATGTCTAGAACATCACTATTCAACCAGACACTTCTTTTTCATCCCAGGCGAATCGAACAGACAAATTGGGTTATTATCGTTAAATCTACCTTGTGCATTTCAACACCAAATACTTTTTCCTGCATTATTCAAGCTCTTTTATTGAGTTTCATATTACTTATTGGTTTGCAGACACCCTAGAAACACAATGCATTGCGTGTATACTTTCACTTTCTACGAGCCATTGTATTCTCGATGAAGTAACATGATTTTTTCCATCTCAGTAGTTCTAGAGTTACACATTTCATTATCCTAATTGATTGGGGTTTCAAAACTGCTCTTAAAGTGCTCTCATTTCAGACAATGATAGACCTTGAAATTTATGATGTGCTGTCAGATATTACTTTCTCATTAAAAGTGTTTCTTATCTGTTTTGCTCATTTAGAATATTGTCTGCTGAGAGACAGAAGGCACTTAATCTGTCTAAAAGTATGTTATTAATTAATTCCTTTATGACTCTTAGCAGATATGTGATATCAAAAATTCTAAATCCATTATCATGCTGCACGCCATGGTCCTTGAAATTTAAAAAGCATGGAAATTCTTATCAATATCAACAAACTAAACAAATATCATCTTGAATTTCAGACCTGGGTAAAAGTCATGAGCCTACATGCATGTAAAGATGATCTCCTTCAAGAAACCTCCTGGGATTGGAGGATATGAATCATGTGACCTTGACAGGAAGTGAGAGGAAACTCCCATGATGCTCTCTAGACTAGTCTAACCATGACATATTCATCTGATTTGTTCAACTCAATGGCAATTAAAAGCCCAATCTCAATTCAATGCTTGGTGCTGTAAGTGCTCATACAATTGTCTAGTACATGGGACTAAATAGAAGGCAGCAATGGTACTATATAAAATGCCCCCCCCCCCAAAAAAAAAAAAAAAAAAAAAATCTTTTCAGTTCATTGGATAAAATCAACAGTAATTTTGCAAGCAATTTGATGAAAACAATTCATAATACAACTTCAACAAAAAATACATTTAAAGGCCAAAATGTCAAAGAAATTGATCATTTCCTCTTGCTCTACCGGCCCATTCCAACAAGATGTCACATATATATGAAGCAGATTTAATACAAGATGGATCTTTAGATGTTTCGAAAGATTTATTTTACTCTTGATTAAGACAGGAGTTCATAATGTGATATGGCATGGAGGGAAATTTGAAGCAGTTGTAGAAACAGAAAACTTGTCAGCCTACATTATCGCAGTGATCGCTGGATATTTCCTTCCATTCAAACTGCAGACAGGCTTCCCATGTTAAGCAAGCCCACATATTTAAAGGTAATATTGGAACATTTCTAAGTTCTAACCAATAAATAAATAACTCTAATTGAATGCTTCAAAATTTTAGGGAAGAAATAAATGAAGTTTCAAGTAATATTATTTTATTTTTATATGTAACCAGTGAATATCTGTCTACTTCATAAACAATTTAAATCATACATACATTTCATTAAAGAGACAGTGAAAATGTGGCAACAAATATCTGTAGTATGTGTGAATTGTAGATCATTGAAAAAACATTTATTAATAATTTTGATGAATTACATTTAACCTGTGAGCGAAACAAATACCCATGTTGAATGAACATTGGACAAATAAATACATTGAATTGAATTTGATTTAATTTCATTATTGCCACCAAGAACGTTTTATATCAAGAAATATTTCATAAGTTCAAGGTGAAATTCAATGGATTTGCCTTTTAATCACCAACAACTTCAAGGACACTCCCCCATGGTGGCACCTCAGTGAGGGTCTAAACATTGATTTTCATACGATCTGATTTGAAGTAGACAGAGTGAAGACAAGTGAGGGGGAGGAATATAGGATGAGGATTATTTCCTCTCTATCTTGCCTACTCCCATGGTTAAATACTTCCTGACTTTGCTGAGGCTCCTTAACGCTGGGTAGTTGCCATGGATATATTATATACAAAGATTTTAAAGGCAATTATTGTTTGTTTGTTTATAACAAGGAGTTTGTTGATAAAAAATGGGAGTTGTTATATGAAGAAATCGATACTGCTCTGTCAATTGCTGTTTTCCTTCCTGATCATGAGTGAAAGCAGAATAATAATACAGATTTTACCAATCTTCCTATTACAAGTAATCATATAAATGATTGTATAGTTGTTGCTTCTTTTTTTGGGGGGGGGGGGGGAGGGGGGGGGTAAATACTTGAAACATAATTAAGCTTAAAAGACTTTCAGCCTTTTCACACACAGCTAAAATTCATCGTATCTAGAGCTGATTAGTTTAAAGCTGTTTAACTCAACAGTTTTAAACAGCTTTAAAGAAAATTTTCCATGTGTGAACATCGTTAATACGATGTTCAGATAGATACGAATTCGCGATTCATACGCCGTTCAAAGCAGGCTGTAGATACGAAGTCCATATCTAGAGAGCTTAACATTTTGTGTGTGAACGCTTATACGTGTTTAAACTGGATGGAGCTTGCGCTTTGTTTGATATGACCTAACCTCCAATGCGCAATGGCACTACTGTGCATTTTAAGAGCAGTAGTTAATCACGAAACGATTAACGTTCGCACTTAAATATCTGTGTGTGAATGATGTCGTATGTAAAGCTGATTAGTTTAAAGCACTTTAAACTAATCAGCTTTAAAGAATTTTACTCGTGTGTGAAAAGGCTGATGGAGCCCTTTGAGATAATGATATATTTGGTTGAGTTGATTTTGACCTGAAAAATGTGAAGATGTATCCTCTTTAATAAATGTGCCATCGTCATTAGCAGCTATACGTGAATGCATTTCCTTTTGATTGATGCGTACATCAAGGTCAATAGGAAGTAATTTGTTGCTAAGCGGGGTCATTATCATTAGAGGCTGATGGGAAAAACACAGCTCACAGATATTAAGAGAGTGGCCCTGCAAAGTATAGAGGCAATGGTTTGAAGATTATTGCAAATTTCAACAAATTCTACAAATTGATGTTACCATAGAGATGGGGAAAAAATGGAGATCAATTTCCACTTGAATTTAAGTGGTGTACTCATGATAGTAGCTAACAGATGAATGAGGAACCCAGAATGGTCTAGTTTTTCAAAAACCCTCACAGTAGTAGTGAATGTTTCTGTTAATGATACTCTTTATATTATAAAAATATTATAAAAGCATTTCAATACCTCACTTTCTCATTGTTCACAGATATTTACAGATACAATCGTGACATGACAATATTGTCTCCTTGACCGGTAGACAATTACTGTAAGAAGGGAAAAGTGATAAAAACTTGACCATTGCAGTCTAGTAGCACAAGCTATTTCCCTAAAAAGCTTGAGGCGCAAACTTAAGTAGGTAGGTGACAAACACCTAAGCAATACGCAACCACAAAATCGTAGTGTACTATCTCATCCTTCAACATTAGCGAGGGCGTTATTAAAGCGGTGATCCTATCCCTATGCTATCACCATGGTAACAAAGTAAGGGCGGAGCCATGACTAACATACCTAGCGTGTTGTAAGGTCAGTGCCTGCTAGAGAGTGTGGGATTTATAAGATCCACTCCTTAATCCAATTAAAGGTGTTAGTGGACAGAGGGGGAGAAAGAGATAGGAGGGAAACAAATGAATTGGATTATAAGGGGCATCAGACGATTGGCAGGCACCTTACTGACATGTCAGGTTATAGACTGACTAAACTGTTGTGAGACTCATTAATACCCACTTTGTAATTCCATGTCTTTTAATATTCTGCCACTAAAAGGTACTGGTCTCGTTTGTTTGGTCTAACTCTTCCTCCATTTTTAAACTTTTTTTTTGGGGGGAGGGGGGGGGGGGGGGTTCTCCAAGGTTTTACTTTTTTTAAAGAAAGCTTGATGGAGGCCACATGTTTATGTATCTTGGCATATAAAATTAAAAGTGTTTTTCTTGATTTAAAAAACAACTGTACATTCTTGCTGATTTATGATATATATTAACAGCTAATTTCATAGATATCTTGACTGGAATGTTTAAAGGTAATAAGTCATTCTAATTTACTTATACCACGTAACCACAATCATAGGAGAAGAAAACAGGTTGATCTTTAAGACATATGAGTCATCAAAGAATACCACAGCCATCACAATTGGCCTGGGAATGCCTTAAAATAAATACTCTTTTCTGCTAAAGCTGTAGCTTAACTTCTCTAGATCGTACCCAAGTACTTTACCAAAAACCTGTACAGCAAGGATTACAATCCAGCAAACTTGACTAATGTCTAAAGCTTTTTTTAAAGGATGTACTTAGTTTTAAGAGACACAAAAGAGAGAAGAGACCTGATTGTGACAATATAATGCTTTTGAAAGCTACTACAAAAACTTATTAATTTCTACATAGCAAATAAAACCCTTTTCAAGAAAAAAACAAAGCAGTTTGATCAAAGATGTTACCTCCCTCCTTCATGCCTGGGCATGACGCCAACAAGGAGGGCAGTCAATATCTCTTAAGCGCCTGGACGGCTGGCTGACGAGATGCTCCGATAATGAATCTGGTCAATACAATCGCAGGAAAGGTACACTCCTCTTGCTAAATTGAATATTTCTCTGACACAAGACGATACAGAACTTGTCTTGCATGCTGCCAATTATTGAAATGCCCAGGGGTGAGCTGGGATTGTGTAGGAGATTGTCTGATTGCATAGGAAACTGAAAGTTGGCGATTGTGGTATTGTGAAATTACATATATATCTCTCTCTCTCTCTCTCTCCTTAATTCCTTACCATAAATAAGCACTTAAGGCATAACAAAAATTTACAAATTATGATGTACATAAAGACTGTTTGCTTTAAAGTCAAAGGTTTCGCTCCAACCCTTCCCACATTTAAAACACATCTGCATATTGTATCTTGAATATAAGCGTTAGTGAAACAAAATGTGAGGGATTGGCGACAATGTATTTCAAGTGACATGCATTATAACACTTGCTTCCAACTTCCTTGCTAGCATACAAGAAGCAAAGCTAATTTCAAATTATACAATTTGCTCTTCAGTTTTTTTAAATGGAATTAAAGTTTACATCACTTCAGCTAGTAGACCGCCGGGTGAGCCCCAAAATTCGTCAGTTTTGTGACCTCGGCTCTGCATCTACTTTTTTTATAGTGGAAATTATTAAAGAATATATTTTGATATCATAGTCACAACTCGTCAATCGAAAACAATGCATATAAGCTCAAAAAATGGAAAAAAGGTGCTTAAAATCTTTCTTTTTTTCACGGAGGTTGTCCAATCACTGTGCATGTATCAAGTAACAATTACAGCGCTTCAAGCTTTTTAGCCAATCACAGGCAGTGTTGTGCACGTACCACTGGCGCGCGCTATTTCGAGTTTCCGGTGTAGTAATCATGTCGTCAACAACTGAATGATTCAGAGGAAAACACAGGTTTTTGCTGCATGCATACAATTTCGACTCACAGTAAGGTGATATCTTTCAGTGAGAAGAGTTACAGAAAATTCAAGGAGTGTGCAGATCTTTGGAAGGACGTCAGTTTTGGGTTTGAACTAGAAAACAAAATTGCTGCGAATGCGGTCAACTTCGACTTCGACTCGTTCGAGCTGCAGACAGAGCAGTACTCGCCCGGCGCTTCGGGCGGAGGAGTGTACCAGGGAGGTGTTCGAACTGCAACAAGTTCAACAAAAAAGAGGTAGGCCTAGATCTATGTCATTCTGAAGAAATTATTGTATTAACTGTTTCAGCATGTTCAGAATAACTCTGATCCTATTCATTTTCTTCTTCTTCTTCTTCTTCTTCTTTTTCTTCTTCATAATCTGCCTCCTTAAAATTCAATACTGAAGATTCTTGCAGATGCCGTAATTAATAGTAATTGATAATAATAAATATACTCGGCCTGATTGGGGTGTGCAGGTGGACCATTACACCGGGGTTTCCCCCTACTCTTATATGAATAGTGCAATGGGTTTTTAACGTGCAAGGGTGGTGACTCTCCTGTACACGGGGCCTCCATTTAACGTCCTATCTGAGGAATGGAGTGTTTTTCACTTGACATAACCTGCGTCTATTAAACAGTAACAGTAACAAGGGAAGGGACATGTTAACACACAACGCAGGCTTCAGTCATCCGCCTGGGTGGGAGTCGAAACCGGGATCTTTTTCTATGTCTATGTCATATGTCTATTTCCCGGCCCTAAACGTTACAACTAGAATCAGAAAAAAAGAGTCTAGATTAGAATATCTACCGGGTAATTTCTATTTTCTAAAAAAATTCTATGCTCTCGAAATTGAGGCCTAGCTAGCCAAATTATTAAGTGGTTGATCAAGTCAAATTGGATACTGGTCAGGCTTGATTCTATACTACATTAGTACAGATCAGGTCTTTATAATTAATGTGGGTATTTATTGTCCACATATCGATTACGGTATCGTCTGAGAACAGCGTACTGGTAGGTTTTTTTTTTTTGGGGGGGGGGGGGGGTAGGGGCTACTGTCCCCCTAAATTTCCACAATCAAAGTGGTTTGTTTTTCTTTCTTTTTGTGCATGTTTGACAAATTCTGCATAGTGAGGCCCCCAGTCTCTGTCAATATTTGACAAAGTTAAATTAATACGCCACTTGTGTGGGAGAATGAGCCTTGCCCTTGCCCTGGTGATCTGTTTATTCATGATGAAAAATGTATTACAGTACCGTATGCCCTCCATGCTCTACAAAAAAAAAAACTTCATAAAAATATGTGACGACTCCTTACGTTTTCTATTAAGCAGTTCTGAATAATTTCCACTGTTAGACGTCTGTTAGACGTCCAATGCTAGATTCAACTCTTATTGTAGGTTTTGTATTGATGAATACTTCAGTATGTCTGTCTCGTAGAACTATAGACCTATTCTTTTTTAATAAATTATATTAAATGAGCCTTGCTTTTTATTTATTTTCAATAAAGGTATGTCCAACCAGGATACCATGCGGGCTGCTACTGGCACTTCTGCAACATTACAACAATCAAGTGAGCACAGATCAAGGCAAAGAGGGAACAATATTTAATCCATTGTATGTCACATTACTTGTAAATGTAAAGCCTTTTTTAGAAATTCAATGTAAAGACCTTTCTTGCGATGCTCTATTTTGCCAATTTCCGCCAGATTCGATAAAGCAGATAACTTTTACTAAATGGCATTTGGACAAATGTATGAAATTACCTGCTGGAAATTTTAAAGAACATGGTTTAGATATGTATATTAGACTGAAGAAGAATAGCAGAGGCTGGGACCCTGTCATCCATAAATTTTAAAATTTTACTTACAATGTATATTTTATGTGTGTTTTTGCTAAAACATACATACATGTAGTAATGCTTTTTGAGCAATCGCTTGAAAGAATGTTTGTTATTGAAAATATGACTTGTAAATGTAAAGCCTATTTTGGAAATTTAATGTAAAGACCTTTCTTGCGATGCTCTATTTTGCCAATTTCCGCCAGATTCGATAAAGCAGATAACTTTTACTAAATGGCATTTGGACAAATGTATGAAATTACCTGCTGGAAATTTTAAAGAACATGATTTAGATATATATATTAGACTGAAGAAAAATAGCAAAGGCTGCGACCCTGTCATCTATCTATGAATATATAATTTTTGTATCTCCAATGTATATTTTATGTGTATTTTTGCTGAAACATACGTACATGTAATCGCTTGAAAGAAGTTTTGTTATTGAAAATATTTTAATGTGAATTGACAATGTGTTGTATAACTGATGATGAATCATTTCTCTACATCAACCCGAAGAGCAGTACCCATGTAGTCAAGCAGGCTTACAATATTATTGACTATGTATTTTGAGAATATGAGATAGTAATATGTCATATATTTGATGTGAAACCAGATTATAATTGTTTAAACATGCCTTACAAACTTTGTTTTAGATTGTGATTTATTTTATTTAAAATGACATAAAAAGAGATAGAGAGGTGGGAAAGAGTGGGGGGGGGGGGGAGGGAATGGGAAAGAGAGAGGGGTTAAGGAAACGAGAGAAAGGGAAGGAATGGGATGAAGAGAGAGAGGGGGAGTGAGGAAAAAGGAAGAAAGAGACGAAGGGGGGGGGGGGGGGAGGGGAATGAGGAAAAAGGGGTGGGGGGGGCAAGAATGAGAGAGGATAAGGAGAGAAAGAGAGGGGGATTAGGAAAGAGAGAGAAAGGGAAGGAAAGAGGGGAGAGGGAAGGAATGCGGAAAGAGGGACAGGGGAATAGTTTGACTGCACTGCAGCTTTGCTCGATATCAATACAAGTCATTTCCCTATAGCATAATACACAGCTGTCTCAGACTGGACCCAAGAGGGCGTTTGTCATATTTATTAAAAATTAATTTGGGCATTATTAATTTGTGTGCAGTTTTTTCTACTGACGAGTTTCACCATCATCTTCAGTATATTTTTCTACATATTAGAGGTCATTTTCAAGTAGATGCCGAGGATGGGTCACAAAACACAAAAACTAAGGCACTTTTGAGGGTTCACCCAGCGGTCTATAGCACTATAGAATCGTTTCTTTAAATCAAGATTTGTCTTTCTTTCTGAGAATACAAAGCTTGAAGAAAGTATTAAGCTGAAATGATTAAGTATCTTTCCATTGAGTTTTTCCATGCAGCCTTACGGCAAAATGTCATTTCACAGCCTGTAATATCGATTGTGGCACTTTCAAATAGGTGTGTAATGGGAGGGGGGGGGGGGTGAAGAGGAATTGTGCCAACTAAACACAAGGGAGAGAAAAAAACCTACTTTTGTTAACAGTAACCTTTACAGCATGTAGCCATTAAAAAGCTAAAAGCTAGACATGATTTATGCTCTGTATTATATGCCTTGACAGAATGAGAACTTGAAGTTGTATTCACAGGCGAGAAGTCTCCATAAAGATAAGCAGCCAGAGCTGAGGAGAGCAGGATGGGTACATTCAGAGGCATTTCAAGAGGAACGCTGGGACGAGATGCTTCCATATATGGCTCTGTAAGCCCTGCATAGATTATCAGGAAGGGAGAGGGGGAGGGGGGATGAGGGGGGCTTGCACTCCTACATACAGATTTGGAGGCTACAGATGCGCTAATTATTTCCCCAGAAATGTATGGAAACACATGATGGTTCCAGATGACACCTTCATTACAGCAAGGAAATAAAAGATGGGAGTTATATTAGGCCTACCATTTCCCTTTGACATGAAACTTCCCACAAACAACTACTTCACGTCTGTTTTAAATTAATTAATAGAGTAACAACCAACTTCTAACATTTAAGTGTGATAATGTGATATGCATCTAGTATTCATATACCTACTTGTATCATTTTCAGTACCGGGTACGTGAAAGTATTTTCACATTAAAGTAGTCGATCAATTTCTCCTTCCAGAGCCGTAGTTGGTTCATACTCTACTCATAAATCTAAAGGAACTCCACCAGGTATTGTAAAGGAAACATTGTTTACAGTTGTCTTTCAACTGTTCCCATTTGGGTCATTCACATTTTATTCCTTTTTTGAAGATCGTCAATATTGTAACAGCCCTGCAGGGTCAATCCACCGACATCATGCCTTGGAATATATTACACCAAGACTCATCAATAACATTTCTTCTATCACCTTCTCTGCCATGAAAAATCAATTCCTATCACGTCAGAAGCTAAGAAGATAACTCACAACCTCGGAACGTGACATCCTCTTGTGCAGATGCGGATGTGCCGTTCTAACAATCCAATTTGACTATTTATATCCACATCTCATAAATTCTATGCTTTTCTCACAGGCTGTACTTATCTCCTTGCATCATCTTGTTGAAGACGTAAAACGAGGCATACAGTTGACTAAACAGAAATGACTTTGTTTTGTGCGGTCGCTTCTATTAATCGATCGTGGCCATGTTGTTTCAGCTTGGTAAATCTAGGGGCCTTAAGGATACGTATCGAGGTGCCGTGGCATATCATTAAACATTGAGATGAGGGTAGAACAAGGAAAGTAAAAGTTTAGTTGAAAGACTGAAAATGTAAAGAGACATTGGGACAAGGAAGAGAATATCCCTTAAAACAAGAGAGAGAGAGAGAGAGAGAGAGAGAGAGAGAGAGATAGATAGAGAGGGAGAGAGAGAGACATACACACACGCATACACACACACACACACACAATGACAGAGAGAGAAAGAGAGAGAAAGAGAGAGAGAGAGAGAGAGAGAGAGAGAGAGAGAGAGAGAGAGTGTGTGTGTGTGCTGGAGAGAAAGAGGGATGGTGCCCTTCTGTACACTTTTGCATTTTTAAAAGTCTGTAAAAGGATAACATGACTGAACCCTTCCAGTCATGAATTTATCAAACTATACATTTGCAAAGAAAAAATTATGGTGAAATTCAATTACCCTCTCTCACATCACATAATATTCCTATCTATGAAAAAATTGAGCACAGGATTAACACCTCAGCACTCTTCCCTCCATCAAGCACCTCAGCTCAGCTGGTGTAGTGTGATAGACGGAGATGTGGTGATCTAAGGACAAAGACCGTGTCATCATCTATGTTTAGAATACTTTGACCATCCAGATGACACACTGATGAGGGAGAAAGATAGCCATCTTAAAACAGACCAGGGTACTCCATATCCCTTTCCTTTCAATGCCACCTACCGCAGACCCATCTTGAGTTTGTCCAGGCTAAAGTTGGTCCACTTTTTTCCAAAGTATTAAATTTGATTTTATGCTTTACATCTCGTGCCCCATTATCCCCATCATGAGAGACCATACCTCAATATTGCACATTTTAAAGTTTGTATTCGATGAGTATTTTGTTAGAGGTTAAAGAATGGGTCAATACCATGCACTGTGATTCTCTAGGAGGAATGGAAGGAATGATAATGATCACACCTTATAATGAAGATGGGCAGGAGGGAACCCTGTCACTCATCATCTACATATTAATGGGACAAGCAGTGGAGGGGATAGTGCTTGATGTGTCATCAAACATTATACACCATCATCTCTTTCCGCAAGAAGGCTGTGTGAGCTATGTATTGTCAATGGATGAAACAGCCTTCTTGCGGGCAGCCGATGCAGGAGTTAGCCAAACAAAACAGAAGGGGTGCATGTCTCCTGTATCCCCGACTTGATCCACCATTGACGTTTCCTTCCCTTTCCTAACAATTTGGAAATCTGAGATAACAGCATGTAGAAAGTTGGCAGTAGGCCAGAATAAGATGAGAAGGGAAAGAGAGAGAGAGGAAGGGGAGGATCAGGAGGGGAGGGGGAAAGGGGGGAAGAGGGGAAAGGGGAAAAGAGGAAGGGGTGGATCTGGAGGAAGGGGTGGATCTGGAGGGAAGGGGAGAGAGGAAAGAGGGAGGAGGAATGAAGAGAGATGGGGATGTGTGATATTGTATACATTACAATGGGAGAGGAGGTGCAGGAAATACATTAAGGACCGTTAAAAGGACAATTCAATTATCAAAATGTATCATGTATGATCTTTAGCATTTGTCTTACACTTCTGGGACCCGTTTCACAAAGTCTTTTTTCAATGACAAATGACAAATATCAGTGACAAATCTGCTGATAACCAATCAGAAGCAAGGATTTCAGTACCTTATAACAACAACTGTCATTTGTCACTGATGACAAGTTTTGTGAAACACCCCCTGGACTATGTCCATATCTACTGCTGATAACTTGACCCTTTCAAGAGCAAGAAAGTTTGTAGTACTAAAGTGAATGTAGAGGCGGAGAGGGAGAGGGGGAGAGAGAGAGAGAGAGAGAGAGAGAGAGGGGGGAGAGAGAGAGAGAGAGAGAGAGAGAGAGAGAGAGAGAGAGGGAGAGAGGGGGAGGGGAAGAGAAAGGGCGAGTGTGAAGAGAGAGAGAGGGAGAGGGGGAAGAGAGAGGGAAGGGGGAAGAGAGAGGGAAGGGGGAAGAGAGAGGGAGGGGGGGGGGGGGAGAGAGAGAGAGAATGACTGAAGGACAGAGAGAGTGGGTGATTTTTCACAGAAGTGGGGGGAAATTGTATATAAAGTCATTACACTATTACTAATATAAGACAAAAAACCTAAGCTGGTGACCAACCTCAGCTAGAATTTACAAGAAATGAAGATGATAGCACCCTGCTAAGTACTTCACAATCACTTAACCAATCAAGTGCAATATAAACATTCAATATTACCACCAAACACTGTCAGATTAGATAAAGGAGATTACAAATTCTCCAAAATATACAGAATTAAGATGTATACAGCCAACAGCTTCTTGGAAAACTCGTCCAGATGCTCAGCCTTAATCCTATTGCACATTTATCAGCGCCTTGTATGAGATGGCATATACATGTACCTGATCATCAAGAACAAATGCTTTCATTGCTAGACCTGCGTGGTGACGAGATAAAAGGTGATGATATCATAACATGATCCAATTAAAGAGGACAGTCTAGGTAGGGCGCAAGCTCCTAAGAGCATTCCTATATATCATCTCATGAGGGCCAGAAAGACTTTGACTTACATTGTTTTGACAGAGTTACGCCCTTATGGCTATGAATCAAGGATGCACCAGGCCTCACCTGAGAAAGGTCTCTGATGATCAGCCAGAAGAAACTAATCTATCTGAGTCATCTACCTGCCCACCCATAATGTATTATCTCAAGTTTTCAACAATGTATACCAGACTGTTTTACATTACTAATGGCAGCCTTGCTTGTTTAACATAGAGTCTTGAACATTGTTTCTTAGAGCAAATTGTCAGAAAATTACCTTGCAAATCCTATTATCCAATATGTATTCCTAAATTGTTTCTAAACATTTATTATTGATTTGTAATGTTTTGTTGAAAACATAGATAAATTGAAATTGAATTGAAAATGCCAAAAATGCCAAAAATTATAAAATTATGAATATAAACAAGTCTGATGCCTCTCTACAGCAACAGTCAAAGAAGGTATTATCATAGCAACTTGGTTTGTAGTGAGTAGATATTATGAGCTCCGTGAAGGCAGATATTATCTTACTTTTCACCTCAATTTTTGTTATCTTCCATCTATGAATCAATGAATGATGTGTGCCGGTAAAAATCCATTACATGAGATCCACGATTCTGAGCGCTAAACATATAAATAGCTTAATGGTAGACAGATGAGCCTTAAATCAACCATGACTCCACATCTATTAGACACACACAATCCATCAAAATTTTGTTCTCTCCTACGTTTTTATCTCAGTATAGATTGCACCCCCCCCCCTCCAAGAAATCAGGATGCTAATGAATTTGAATTAGAATGCATGGCTGTATCTGGTTCCAGCGTATTTAAGGGAAAAGCACAAATATTCTGGAAAATACACGAAGATGAATAATGTAGTCCCACTGCTTGACTTTCATGACATGCTATGGTTAACATCTGGAGCAAATGTTGTCATTTCGGTCTTACCTTACCAAAATAAAATGTGTGGGGCATTGTTGCCATGATTATAAAAGTAATTTGTAAGCATCTATTATCAAGCAGATTTCTAAGAACATGAAGGCGTATTCAATTAAGTACCCTCATTCTTATACATAAAGTGACTACATGACTTGTATAGACAAATAAAAACATTCTGGAAGCTGTCTCAAATCACATCCAGCAAAATAATCTAAGATATTGATGTTAGAACAGAAATGGCAGACTGAATATTAAAATGAAGTAAAGATCTAAAGATCTAACTAAAAAAAAAAAAATCAAAGTTGCACATTATTGATGTGCAATTTTCTTCATCAAAAGCACCGAAAGAATACCAATATCATGCGCCCATCCATATATGGTAACTTCTTGCACCGTAGTACTGTCAGAGGTTTGGTATTTGTATAATCTTGATGTTCTCCAGTCAGTGATAGAATAAAGAAAGATGGAGGAAAATGGACGCTGGTGAAACTTGAGGGGAGGGTAAGCCAAGGTATGTCGTCATCTACTGAAGATTAATGTCATGTTTAGACTGGCCTGAAGTCCAAATACAAACGCAGGCTCTTGAGCCATGCGCAGCTCAATGGTTTATAGCTGTCGTTTCTCGACACACGGCTAGGGCTAACCATCCCTCTATCCCGAACCGCCCCGACCCCCTCCTGGCCCCCATACGCATTGCTGAGCTGAGAATAAACCGAGATGTGACATGAGAATGATCACATCGGTCGTAGAAGTGATACAGGTAATTAAAACTTCTCAAAATTCTTTAAAGTCCTGATTCGGATGCATCAAGATGGCTACACCATCAAAGATAAAGTACAGAGCCTCTCTCTCCTTACTATCCTTATGACAGTCCTACATTACCATAGTTTGGTCTCAGTCAGTGCATATGACATCCTATCTGGGCCCATCTTACAAAGAGTTGAAATCAATCACAACTTATGTTCGATTGATATCAATCGCAACTATGTACACAAGAGATAGGAGACTACTAACTTGCGATTGATTGGATACTTGCGAATGATTTGGATCAATTGCAACTCTTTGTAAGACTGTCCCTGGTCTGGTTTACTTTATTATATCTTCCTGGGCCATTCATATTCTTTTCTTCCGGTCAATGTGTTTCTTCTCCACTGCCATCTAATTTCAATTGTATCCCTTATACACAGACAATCTGTGACACCCCATGCCAAATGACATTAATACTTTCAAATTCATTCTCTAATTCATCATCATCACATTGACCATGGAATGTTCACTCTCATCCAATCCTCCTCCCATCCTCTTCCATCCTCCCATCTCCCTTCCCCTCCCATCAACCCCCAACAATAACTCTCTTGACAGTACATATCATCTGCAAGAAAGGTCGGCATTCCGACCTAGCGCAGCACAAAATGGCTGCTGACATATCAAATCAATGGCTGGTCTGCTCATTCTGATGGGAGGACTTTGAAATGTCAGAATATATTTTTGCAGACATTCATTCTGTTTTTACTTCTAAAACCAAAGACAACATTTGTTATGACCGCTGTTACAATTGATAATGTCCAAGATTATTATAATCATTAACAGTTTGCATAAGACAATTGTAATGGCAAAGAATGAATGTTCATTTTAATGGCTATATATTAATGGAATATAGGATACTTTGACAACTATCTTTCAACCATTAATCTTACAAAAGGAGACTAGATGTTATTTCTTGAAGATTTTTAATGACTAGCATTTGTTTCAAGTTTATGGATGTGATTCAATAGAAAACAAACTAAACAGGCAGAATTCTGACCGTATCTTTAAATCGGTGATTACGTCTTGGCATCTCTGACACTGCATACTCAAGCCTACAGGCCATTCAATTGCTGCTACCCTTGTTGAGTTTTACTATGATTACATGAAGACGGTAAAAAGAAATGTCACCGATGAAAAACATTCCTGCGATTCCAAGGCTCAAATGTCAGGCCCAATTTCGCCTTCTGGATGATTGCTACCTTCAAGTCCCAATGGGAATACGGAAATTAAATTTGTGAAAAGCTGTTTCTCAGAAGTATTTTTCAACCGAAGGTAACTCCAAAATGTAAAAACAGCTATAAGTTATTCCACCCCTCTCGTTTGTTTGTTAACATTTAGAGGGAAAAACAAGTTCCAGATTTCTTGTTGGCCTCTGCACATTTGAAATATTGTTATTAAGCTGTTAAAGGAAAATGAAGTGTGTAAATTGTGTATGAATCTATTTTAAATGCTTGCAAAAATTTACCTCCGGCAATGTAATACAGAAAACCGCATGAATTTTCTACTTGATTTTATATAAAAAACTAAAGATAAGGTAGAATCCTAGTGAAATAGAAATAGGAAATATATCATGGTTGATTGCATCCTTTAATGACTTCAGACTAGAGATAGTCACGAGGTAAACGTAAACGAATATCACATGATTTCATGCAGACGTCACAATCAAACCAATCGACTGCAAGCTGATTTTGTGGTTGAAAGATAGTCGATGGATATTGCATGACGCCAGGCTATGACAAACAGAGCTGTGATTTAAATCGAGTTGCTGAACATGGTGACCGGTATTGAATTTGTCAAATGATTGAAGGGATGGAGTAGAAAAGTGACAGTGCTTTACACATTCACTGCTCATTTGTACACACCCTCTCTCTCTCTCTCTCTCTCTCTCTCTCTCCCTCTCTCTTTCACACATACTGTGGGATAATGTTTTATAAATTGATGAAAATCTTTTACTTACCTGTGAGGGGATATCCATGATGATAGTAGAATCAAGGTTGGATTGCGTGCAAAGAGAAAAATATTGAGAAAGAAGAACAAAAACCATGAGTACATTGCAATCATATAACGTGATAGAATTAATAAAGTGGATTTGAAGTTTTATGAAGATTGTTACTGTGCAATCATTATTACACAAAATAGTAATCATCAGTTGAAGAGCCAATCTCCTGCCTTTCCCTTTCTCTATGTATGTCTGTCTCTGTCTGTCTGTCTCATTGTCTCTCTGTCCGTCTCTTTGTCTCTCTGTCTCTGTCTGTCTCTCTCCCTCAGTATCACTTTCTCATCTTCCTTTTTTTCTATTAATTGGAAATTCTATGCACGTAAACTCCACCCATCTAAACTGTGTAAACTTTCTAGATTCTTGGCGCAAAATGCACGTAACTGAAAGCACTGGCAACAACAACAAAAATCAATACAATAAGAAAAGGCAATGAATTGCCTTTCCATGAAATATCGTTCGAGACAAAACAATTCTGATGTTACATCCACCATATGACATCCTTGTTATGTTCCATCACAAATTCACAGCAGATACAAATACCATACCAATCATTTCTGAGGATTTAAGTTTTCACTTTCGACCAGTTAAAAACAATACCATCCAAAATGATGGACAGTGTCACATGATCAGAGCTTTCATGAGAAACCGAGAGAAATCAATCGACAACAACGGGATCTAGGGGTAACAGAGATCTTCAAGTAATTTTTGAAGCATGTAGCAAATTACATGTTAAAAAAAGCTTTCACTTTCATACAGGCAGAAGTTATGACCTGTAGGTCTGGTCCATATGGGATACAAATTCTAAATCTCCTGAAAAGATTATATTTTATTATTGAATATGTTCAGACTTTATGAGAACTCTTTCCACAGGGTCTCGTACTTGGATTCTGAAAGAGTTAGTACAGAATGGTTACAAGTATATAATAATAATAATAATATTCTGCTTTTATATAGCGCCCCATACATCGATACAACGATGTGTCTACCGATAAGCACTTTACAGATATATTATTATTATATGATAGCATAGAGATAAAAACAACCTCTTTGTGCAGTGAAATATCATATGTTGCTAAATAAGCATGCTGTAAAATCATACATCATGATCTATACATTTTGAGCAAGTTACTGTCCATATTATCTATAAACAAGTTCAAGAGGTGATTTTTTTTCAAGATGTGAATTTTCTTGAAAAGCTGGCAAGCATACAAAATTATTTGTCCCGGCTCCCTCCGAACCCAGAGGATCATTCCCACTGAGTATTCAACACATGGCCTTTTACCACACAGCATGCAAGTCGTGTCAATCAAAGACTTATGTTCGTCTGTTAACATACCCCTACGGAGATGCTGGAATGCAAAAACAATCACATTAGATCCAGAAACGTGTAATAATGTTGGCAAATAACATGAAGTTCGATAGAGTATCCCGTTATCTGCAAAACAAGATCAAATGTATTTTGTGAGTCATGACATAGAAAATTTGAGAATTTCTGTCATTTGTCCTAAATGCCATATACACACCCTTTTTCAAAGCATTTAGCATCACCCTCGGTATAAAACTTGATTCAAAGTCGACTAAAAATCTCATTCAGAGGTACTGAACATGCTTTTTCTTACCAAACAGAGTCACTTGAACTGGTGTGCTACCTGATCCGTAACATTAAATCACTGAGATCTGAAAGTATATCATCCATGCGTTGCTATTTCACTCCAGAAACTGCTAAATCATAGGCAATGAATACGACCAAATATTTGCTAGGATAAGCTGGTTTGTCCTAAGGCATATATATGGGTAAAGCGTGAACAGTCTAGTCCCAGATACTTCAAAAATCCATATGTCATATATCGTCAGTTAGACCTCTAAAACTGCTTTGTCATAGCTTCACCCGACAGCTGTCTCTGCTGAGCTGAACTTGCTATCCTTCAAAAGCTGTTCCCTCAGCTAAATCAAACTTCTTCTTTTTTCGCCTCCAAAAGATAAGAGAAATACCTGTGGCAGTCGAGTTGGTCTGGGTTGGTTTGATACAGGTGTATCTGTCTAACGCACTTCTCAAAGTTCACCTTGTCACAATTCCACACCCACTTTGTTCAGAACTAGATCAGAGCCTGCTTTGAGGTTGATGTTTTGGACTTGACCTCAATGACCAAGCTTAAGATTCAGCTTTCTAAATCTCTTCAGATTCTCTTGCAGAAGCTTGCACGTCACAGATGCTAGAAATAAAATCTTCTCCTATTTGACTATTGTATTAGCATCGTACAGATAGCTCGTTGGACAGCTGGAGGTAGGCACGATTCCCCCTCCTCTGGTCCTAATACCGGAATCTTGACCCCACTCAGTCGACCGAAAGGCAAAAACTATGTTTCTTCCAGACCAGTCGACGCAAGAGTGGACGGTTGAGACCGATGTGACACCAGAGATTTCAGGGGGGTCGCCTGCCTGCCAGCTGCAATGCTAAATACAAAAGCGAAGCAACTTCTATACAGACTTTAACGATAATCAAATAAGAAATATTTGTTTATGGTTTATTTTCAATAGGCTGCTAAAGCTACACAAGCTCCCCTGATCTGGGGCTCGGGCCGGGGTTTGTTCGTCAATGAATCAAGTCCGCCGCGATGGATGCGGTCATTAGCAGATGGAGATAATGATGTTGCGTAGTTGTCCCGGCGATGCTCTCGTCTCTGCCCGGCTTGATGAGGAGGAGGAGGAGACTGAGAGAGCACTACCAAAGTGTGAGCGAGAGGCACTCCGTTGTTTGGGGGACTCGATCTCTCTCTCTCTCTCTCTCCCCGTCTCTCTCGGACTCTCACACTCCTGGCTCATCTTCTTGCCAGCTAGCTGGCTAGCCTCGATTTATGAAAATGAGAAGTCTCGCTTGGGATCGATGAAGGTCTAGCAACAAGATGTTATGGAGGGAGGGAGGCTGGGATAGATGCCAGCTTCATCTTCCATAGAGGATGGGGATATACACAGACAGATATATGTCAGGGATCAATAACACCTACTGATAGCATCCAACACAGAGAAGGAAAAGAAAACCTCTCAGACATATGCATGTATGTCGATAAATGATAAGAGAAGGGGCATGACATAAGAGAAAGGAATGGAGGAGACAGAAAGAATTGGAATAAACAATGTAATGCAATCATATGTAACTTAAATGGATGACCCAATTGAGCCCAGGAGGAAGGGGGTAGAGAGAGTGAGAGAGAGGGGGAGAGAGAGAGAAAGAGAGAGAATACATCACTAGAGGGATATTCACTAGGGAAGATAAGATGAGATAATTGGCGAAGAGGCTAGAGGCCTTGATTGATATGAGCTCTGACTTTAACTATAGGAACTCCATCACTCTAGTTCAGCGATTAATGTATAATCCAGATACCTGGATGTGCATCAGGAATGAATACATGTCACTGACAAAATAATACTAGGCCAAGTATCATCTCTAAAGTATAAAGATACCTAAATATATCCACATTACAGGAAAGTCATATCCACAGCAGTATACAAATGCATCTCAAAGAAAGTCTTAGATTAGTATGCTCCACCTACAAAATATGATGTCTCAGGACAAAAAAAATCTGACAAGCATAATTTTAAGCTATGTCCTGGGCAGGTCCAAGCTATTTGGATTGTGACGTACGGGACATTCAGAGACTTTAAACAAGAAATAACAACAGATGAAATTATTTATATGGCTATCTTTTGGTATGAGTCTGTGGCTATTATGGGCTAGTTCATTTGTGGAAAGTTTTAGTTCTGACTAATTTTTTAATTAATTGTTAATGTAATTAATGTGCCGCGTGACGTACGGGACGCTGTGAACCGTACAGTATCTACAGTATCTGGACAGTCATGTTATCACTGAGCTATTAATTAATTAATAAATAGACCTTCCATGTTCATACTTACTCCTAAAGACCAATATAATGGATAGTCACAATTTTTGTTTGATTTTCGTTATTGTATACGTTGTGTAAGGACCTTTGTGGCTAAACCACATGCAGATTAAGGATTGGGAATTCATTGAAAAGCATTATCTGCTCAATAACAGACAAAAAAATACAGGGGAACCATGCAGGGACGAGGATGACACGACTGCAATTTAAAAACTTTATCCCTCTAAGCAGAGACTATCTCTCTCTCTTTCTTTCTCTCTGTGTTTCTCTGTCTCTCTCTGTATGTTTGTCCGTCTGTCTCTCTCTCTCTGTCTCTCTCTCTCTGTCTCCGTCTCTGTCTCTCTCTCTCTCTGTCTCTCTCTGTCTCTCGAACGAACGAACAAGCAAGTCAGCAAAACAAGGGCAACGGTCCAAAGAAAATAGTCACCGCTACACCATGGCATGTAGCGTAACCTAAACAACATTCTTATCATACAGATCGGATGAAAGGCGATTCCAGGTATGAAACAGTAATTATCAAAAAGATGGATGTGAAACACAAAACAGAATACGCATGCAGGTTTTATAAAGAAAATGTTATAGTATGTCAATTATTAAAACAAAAAAGTGACAATGTTTGTAATTTTAAAATTGATTAACGAAAAAGCTAAATGTCATGACTGATGAATTTCATCTGTATAGCTGACAAAAAATGTCACTTTTTCTCATGAGCGATTTATCTAAGTGTGAAAATCACTCTGACTTTTCATATAGACGATGCTTCCAGAGAATACAGACTATCCATTGCATCAACCACATCATTATCATTTGAATTGGTTACTGTTTCTACCACATAGAAGTATCATGATTCATTTACATTACAGTAGGAGGTCTACAATGTTTTGAATAAATGGGCCTCATAATTAGCTGCCTTTCATAACCTCATCCTCCTAGCACTAGTAGCACATGACAGGACTTCAATGAAATTTGTTAAAGGCCAGACAAAATGTAATATGTAATAACAAAATAAATAAAATGTTGCTCAAGTTATATTCTATACACATTTTTTTCATCATAAAAAATTTAAAGATATGTTTCATATCTTTAAGATGCTGGTATGTTTATAATCAGTGCGATCATAATTGCAGACTGTAGGATCACGACCTGAACTGAGGTCATGATCGTCAAGTCTCATGAGGGAACCCTGGCACTTCAAGACTTCAGAACACTAGTCTAGGCTTACACACCCTCACTAACAAATATTGTACATCAAAAACAGAATTATGATTATGAAATATTTTTGGTCTGCAAAATGTGAACACATGTTATCTAAACGTAATGTCATTGTCTCATCTCTCTCATCAATTAATGATACTACTGATGCTTAGATTAGCATTCATGACAGAATTGTACTTTTTTCATGTTTGGTTATGTGGTGACTAGTTGAGGGTACAGTCTGCAAGCTACACCAAAACAAGTACATGGGACTGGGACTGAAGGGGGTCTAGAAAATTGGGTGCAGCTGATAACAAATTTGACAGTTACTCTTTCTAATGAACCTCATATTTCTTGAAGGTAATTGATGCAGCGGTACATCACTTTTCTCCCCCTTTGAAGTCAGATGGGGTGTGAGAATTTACATTCCACGGAGGGGTTAGGATATCAAAGAATGAGAAAATATTTTGTGGCTGAAGGCAAGAATAACAAAACCTCAGCTGATTTATCTGTCTTCGTATTGATACCCTAGTTCTGTGAAGTACCAACTTTAAGACGGAATTAAGAGTGGTCTTTGTTCTTTGATACTGGACCAGTTATTCCAAGAAATCTTGATGTTTAACAACCTTATTTTATCATTCCCTAAAGATATATTTGAGACGATTGGAATAAATCAACGTTGTAATCACAATGGAAAGCAATTTATCTCAATTAA
Organism: Strongylocentrotus droebachiensis; assembly: GCA_035222895.1. NCBI lineage: Eukaryota > Metazoa > Echinodermata > Echinoidea > Camarodonta > Strongylocentrotidae > Strongylocentrotus > Strongylocentrotus droebachiensis. Next base: position 146,416 of record JAVYIG010002150.1, read on the forward strand.
ACCACAAAATGAGTATGGAAGTCTATTTCTATGCTTGACTGATTACAAATTAGCAGTAGAGACTAAATGATAATCAAAACCAAAATGATTTTTAATGTTCATTCAATAAATCTGCAATAGCAACGATGGTATACTTATATTTTTCTTTTATTACAACACAAATCAAATGGGTAAGCAATATGTAAAAGAGTACAAGCTAATGATTTACACCAAGTGTTAAGTCTGATATGAGTAGTAAGAGCCTACCTTGTCATTAATTGATACAAATCAACCTCCTGTAAAGGTAGACGATTGGAATAAGAAGAGGGTCTAAAAAGCTCTAGACATCAACTAGATATCAAAGACAGCTCGTCCTTAGACTTATCATTTGTTTTATCTCAAGTTCTCAAGTGATACATGAAACAATTTCTCTTCTCTTGCCTATTAGCACCCCGCACAGTCCTACCCAGCTAGAGATACTGTAGCCAGAGCGTCGTAGAAAGACGACTGAATAAATACACTCGATGATGACTTTATCCCGCTATAAACCGACACAGCATGGCTGCTACATTTAGGTTGTTGTTTCAGGGAGAAAGTAAAAGCTCTGAGACTGATTTCCAAAGCGCTTTCTGCAAATCTAATAGAAAAGACTGGGGTTGTTTTTCAGACACTGCAGGAATCTGAGAATAATTGTGTGAATTTTCCAGGTTTTGTTGAGACTCCAGGTACTCATGGAAAGCAAATCAATGTGTGCAACAACAAAATAGGAGTTTTGGTTTTGTTGTTGTGGATCAAGTTTTCATGGTAATTTTCGTCCTTTGTAGTACTTTTGGAAAGATTTCTCATACACATCTACTAGGTCTATAATTGACAAATTTTGATTATTCTTTTAAAACAAAGTAATTATTTTGATGTCTTAATTTCCTACCATATGCAAAGAGTTTTTGAGTCTTGGAACAAAAAACCCTCTGTATCAAGAAAAACAATTAAATTGTTAATCTGAGTTGCAAATCATGCTTTTATGAAAATCCTCTTAAGTAAAAGCCACAAGCAAACAGTACATAAACATTATGAAAAATTACAAAATAGACACAGAGTACAATTAATGCACCAACATGAATCTGCATATGTGGGAAACAGTATTGAAATGAAGTACCCACAGATGGTACTATAGCCAAGACGGTCCTTCAATTCAAGCATCTGAAGGTATATAGTCTGCTGAAAGCCATAAGGACATTAACTCACATCATTTAAAACAGCGTGACATCCTTCTGGCTCTAATGGATGATGATATATGGCCCGAAATAACCCCTCCCTCAATTGAATTATGTCCAAACTCGTGGACTATGCCAACAAGTATGCCAGTCAATGTCCATTTGAAAAACGAGCAAAGGTAATGAGTTGGAATGGGAGACTCGTGGCACTAATTTCCACTACATCCTGATTGCGTTACACCCCCCTCAAGAAGCGTTCTCTGGAAAACAAACTTACGATACACCAGGAAAGTTAGTTTGGGACTTTTAAAGTAAACACATGATCTTACTTTTTTTTGGATCTGATTCACGGTTTTTCTCCAAAGGAAACCTGTATATTGATTTTGAACATAATTTTTTTGTTTTAATATTCATTTACAAAAAATACAAAATAAAACTTACACTTCACCATCTACTCCAGATCAAGATAATAAACAAAAATCTTACAATCTTAAAAAAGGGAAATAACACTTCTGATTTAAGATCATGGATTATTAGGTATCTTTAAAACCCAATACATGTCATGTAAACAAAACACAGAAGATTGGTTTTCTACAAATCTGAACCTGTAGGCTTTAAAATATTCTTAAAACTACAAGAGCAGTACAACTTGTTTTCATACACTTAATGCCTTATGTCACTCAATCCACCACATACAAACTCTACCTACCCCCAGTTAGCACTTGACCTAGCCTATAATCTAGGCGGAGTGCCGAGCTTTTTTTTTTGCTGCTAGACTAACCCTAAGCAGAACGTCTGATACGGCGAGACTACGAACCGTGAGTCGCGAAGCGGCTCACCGCCTATACTCACTGGTCTAGCTTTAGTCGTTGTTTTTTTATTATCGACCATGAATCCGTGCAGAACTGCCACGGATTCATGGTCGATAATAAAAAAACAACGACTGCCACGGATTCATGGTCGATAATAAAAAAACAACGACTAAAGCTAGATCAGTGAGTATAGGCGGTGCGCGGCTCACGGTTCGTAGTCTCGCCGTATCAGACGTTCTGCTTAAGGTTAGTCTAGCAGCAAAGAAAAAAGCTCGGCACTCCGCCTAGATTATAGGCTACACTTGACCTGGATAACTCCAAAATCAAATCAGTAAAAAAAATAAAAATACAATGAATATGACAGACCTCATTCCCCAAATTGGTGAAATCTATTTCTCAGAATGCCTTCCAAGACGTTTCACTTTCCATCGCATCATTTGCTAGGTATATAGGGTCTGCTATGCAAAGGTCATTGCAGCATGTTTACATCATCATCGTCCTGATGGAGTTCATTTCAAACGTTGCCCAAAGATATCTGTATCCCAAGGATTATTAGAAAGCTCTTCTGTTAATTGAAACTGTTCTCCGTACATTCCATGTGATGTAAACTGGTATACTCGATGTTCCTTGTATCCTGCTGAGTTGTCACATCGATGATCATGCCTTCTTTGACATTAATTCCTTGTTGATGATCGAAATGCTTTTCGTAGGCTACCGTCCCAAATGTCATCACTGGAAATAATCCCTTGTGGTCTGTGCATAGATATTTGCTGGTATTCCCTGGGAATTCAAATGTCAAAACTAACTACATACAAGCCTACTACTTAATATGCATGAACACATTTCTTTGTATTTTGTTTTATTAGCTCTAAATGGAAATGCAACTTGAGGTCTTGGGAATTCTTGCAATTACACAAGCTCAGATAATAGAAGACATAACCATAGACAGGACCAGAAGTACCAGTCTCATTACAGGAATTCTCTGTAGCATAAAAGTCCGGTTTCAACTTTGAGCACTTTCTGTAGCCGCCCCCCCCCCCCCCTCCCAGCTGTGGAATAGCTTCCCGTCCTACTTTCAAAGTAATGTTAAAAACCCATTTGTTCAAATCCATATCATGAATTTCTGTTTTCTCTTAAAATGTCACAATAAATAAATAGATATTGTACTATACTATGAACTATGAAATAAGTCATCTTTAGCATAATATAAGTTAGATAAAGCTGATTGATTTATTCATCTGTAACATACTGTAATTGTATTATCGGCGCTTTATAAATGTGATCTATTATTAATATTAATCTTTTTTGAGATCGAGGATGTTTTCTCTAAAGCAAACAATCTTGCCACAATGAGTCTTCTGAATTAAAACAAGAACATACAAATAACAATTTTTTTCGGAGAACAGAATTGTTCTAATACAAATTTGTTACAATATTTGAGATCAGATTTTCTTCCAAGTCAACTGGAATATATATCACCTTCAGTTTAGTAAGAAATGTATAAACATTACTTCTTGATTTGGAAGTATTACATGCTTTTTGTTTGTGCCTCATTTTATTTACCTCACGATGTAGTGTACTGTATACGTGCCAAGACATGAAAGGGAGTCTTACATGGTCCCCTGAATCTATTTAATTTCTTCTTCTCATTAATCTTTTCCAACCACAACATTGCAAGTAAAGTCTATCAAATGGCATAAATCTTGGCTCCAGAGAGTTTCCTCTCCTTGTAATTTGGTATCAAATCCTGCGTTTCCATTCAGAAATGTTCAATGAAATCTGGGTAGATATAAATGGATTCTCAAGGATTAAAAAGCTGCTGAAGGTAGAGGCCCGATTTGTTCAAGGATTTTGGTTCCTTTCCAAACTATACATCGTAGAGTCCTCAAATCTCTACAGACACTTTCAATGCTTCAAACTACAAAGGAAATTGAGCATGAGCAGAACCTTATGATAATACCTATTAAAGAGTGGTTGAACAGTTTGTTATGGTTGGACTTATCATGAAGTAACTTATTTTGGTTCAATATATAAAAGTAGTGCATAAATTTCTGGTCGGGATCGAGTCTGAGAAACGAATTTTGAGGCTTCACTGTGAATTAGTTAGGCACTGATTGTTAGCAATTACGGTAGAAATGCATGAGAGACAGGGTATACTTCTGGGGCTTGGGTTTTCTATGAAGCTATATAGTGATTTGCGGGGAGTGCAGTGTGACTTATGATCGATGGTGTAATAGAGGACACGGCTTTGGGGAGATAAAAGAGAAACTATACTCCAAATTGGCAGCAGCATGTTTCATAAGCGAGCTGCTCACTTGCTATGAGCTTCGAGCTAGAAGTTTCAAGCCAGAAGTTCAAATTTTGAAATAAAATTATATGAAATAGTAATTTCAAATAATTATACATATGTATGAGAGTTCACACTTAACAAATAGTGTGTTTCTGACAGTTCAGGGAATTAAGGATTTTTGGGGTAAAATAGCTAGCTCTAATTACAGTACTCAAATAGTTATCATGTGGTATAAAACCCATAATAATGATAATAATGATAATAATAATAATAACAGTGGAGGCTTATACAGAGCTCATGTCTTGCACGCATCAACTATGCAACAGCACTGAAGATAAAATATTGCAGGGGTAACTTGATGAAGGAAAGTTGAAACAGATCCAAACATTTGGAACAAAGAGGAAGTTGCACATGGGGCAGGCGTCACAGACAGCACTCTCCAAAATATGAATTTATATGAAACATATGGCAGACAGCTGGGACCTCCTGGTGACATTCACATGAGTATAATGACCCAGTTTACAATAGGCTGGGTTTGGAAAAGGTGAAATATAATTTGTGAGCTTTTCCATTCTTTCTGTGTGTTTAATTTAATCTTAAAATAGAAATATCCCCTGAAGGAATTGCTCTTCAAATGCCTTTATTTTCAAAATATGACAACAAATAGCTGAAATATTTCGACCAAACTTTCACAGAGGGAGAAAAAAATAGAAAGACAATGGGAGAGAAAGATAAATAATACAGAAATGGAGCAGAGAGAGAGAGAGAGAGAGGCAGAGACAGAGAGAGAGAGAGAGAGGCAGAGACAGAGACAGAGAGAGAGAGAGAGAGAGGCAGAGACAGAGAGAGAGAGGCAGATACAGAGAGAGAGAGACAGAGAGAGAGAGACAGAGTATGGCAGGGGGAGACAAGAAACAAAAAAAGACTCGCAAAAAAATTCATAAACTTACCAATAATGTATGTCACATTCCTGCATATACAATCACACTTTTCAAACACGGTTCAACCAATGAATAAAATATTTTCCTTGAACTGTCCAAGACCAACAACCCTTCTCTAACCATTCCTCCATGTCAACCAACTATGTTCCTTTATGATAAGACCAAACAGGGGTGCAACGAGAAGTCCTTCCAGCACCTCATGGAACGACAGGTGATCTAGCAATGTAACATACCGATACTAATAATGGGGGGGGGGGGGGGGGGGAGGGTGGTAGGAATCCTTTGTTATTATATAAGTCTGGTTTCTTTTGTTGTCTAGAGCTTCAGCTGTCGTTCTCTGGAATGGTATTGTTCATTCTTGTATACTCAGCAGCAGCTATTCCACACCATTTGCCTTTGAAAAGACTAATGATACCCCAATGGTCCTTGAATGCACAATTATAGTAGCACCCTGGTCCATCTACTGTTCTGTACATCTGTCTCTGTAAAGTTATTGTTATTATTAACAAAGGACACACAACTGATTGAATTACATTCTATGTGATCATCTCATCAGTGCTGTTTTATAATATGCAAATGCAATAAAACATGCTGTACATAGAAGATTTTAGAGGGTGTATATAGCATGCATTATGAGATGGGTCAATGACCTGTTTGGATTGCCTTCGAGGGATTGATTGATTGGAAGTAAGCTTGAGCTTTGTCTCAAGAAATACCATCCCGAGCATCTTCAAGGAATTAGACGAGAAATGATGATCACTCAGATCAGACCACTTTCCACAGCATGTAGAAGAAGAAAAAAAAACATGTGATAATAATATACCTTAATCTTTTAATATCTCATCAGAAATTGTTTTGACCTTATTATATTTCTGTAAATGACAATAACAAGCATGTGCATCACATATAAAGCTTGATTTGAACACAAAAAGTTTCACTACTTGCATTTTTCAATTTTATCTCAATTGTAAAGGCAACAGGGCAAGATCAATATCTTTAGATTTTCAGGCGAACAAGCCCTTCTCGCTCCAATAGACACCAGCTGCCTTGCAGGGGAGATAAATGAATGGCTTTGATGAAAGGACATTGATTTTTAAATCTGGGATCCAAACTGAGCCGGTTTGATCATTTAAGCACTAGCAGAGGTAGTGAAATATCCTTTGTTTAGGAAACATATATTTAGCTTCAAAAATGTTTACAGGAAGGCCAAGTAGATTTCAGTAATTTATAACAGGCAACTATTTATTCTTTATATCATTCTTAAGAAGTTCAAGGAAAATTCATCTACCAGATTATTCAGGAAAAATTAAAAAGAACACAATAATACTGTAGCCATGGCACTTGCCTTCTGTAAACAGAAGTGATTAAATTAAAACATATAATATGCAAAGAGCCCAGTTTGGAAATGGTCATATTTCTCTGATGACTGATGGGCTTTGTTTCTGTAGCCGTATATCTCATCAAACTAATTTAAGGATTGGTCACTCCCCATTTATCATCTCCAGGAATAGGGGCACTTATAGGTAATTACCAATTATATCTGCCTGGTCTTGATAGGTAAATGACCTCAGTTAGGAGGTAATTCATGGATTTTAGACTACAGCTATGGAAATTAAAGCAAATTAAAATAGGCAATTTGACAACATCTATCATGAATCATTAACAATTTCTTGATATTTTTTGCCTCAATGAGAAACAAAAAATGTATTTTCATACTATATATATATATATATATATATATATATATATATATATATATATAAAATATATATATCTTTTTTTCTTGCTCTCTCTCTCTCTCTGTCTGTCTCCCACTCTCTTTCTCTGTATGTTCATCTCCATCTTTTGGTATCTCTCCCTTTTCTCTACATATTCAATAATCTCCAGTCATCTGACTATTTTATTCTTCTTCTTTAATTTTCTTTCTTACTTTCTTTTTTTTTTGGGGGGGGGGGCAGTTTATTTCCCATGTATTACCCCTTTTCTTTCATGTCCAAACATGTATATAAAAGATAGAGATTCCTCAAATATTTTACAAAAGTACAATTAATTGAGATACTTGGAAAGCAATTAATTAAACTGAGTTGGAATAATCATATATATGTTACATTGAACAAATAAAGGGGAGAACAAATTTCTCTCTTTCAAAGGAGATAGAGTATGAATGAATATTGGTTACGTATTTGGCTAATCTCAAGTTTCCATGTAATATGTATGCATTCAAACTACTAAAAGATTTCTAGTTGATTGGTTTTAAACCCTCAACTCCAGATGTGCTATGTGTGCAAAGGATACTCACAAAGTAACTATCCAATTCAGAAGACAATTAATTTTTAATTTGATTTAAGCTTGTCCGCAAATGGAAACCCATTCAATCTTGAAGAAATTCTAATGAATGGACTAAATTCACAAAATACAAGGGAAAGCAAATATGATCTGTGTTAGGAATTACTCTTTCCTAACGCTTTTTACTGGTCATACATTGTTCCAATACAGTGAGTACAATCACTTTAATTTGGTCATCTATCACTTGAGCCCTTTATCTTGTCTTCCCGGTTATCCCCGAAGTCGGGGTAATTTGAGAATTTCTGTCATCCATAGGGGTTTAAGGTGTGCTGTGGCCAGAATTCTTGCACATGATGCGGCTGTGTAAACTAGAATGTGTGAAAAACTGCCCTCGGCTACCATCTGTCGGGGCATTTAGCGGTGGTTCAACTCTCATCTCTCAGTCTTGTATCTTTTTCTATATCCCTTTCCTCCCCCTTTTTATCCATCTCTCAAAAGATTTCCTGTCCTCCAAATCAATCAATTAATACAATTAATCACAAAGATGAGAGTTTGTCATGGGACTGCATTGTAAATCCTTCTTTTAACAAATTATTCTTATTTTAATAACTATCTTTAAGAATTAAAACTAGCAAAATTTGCTTTTTCTTATATTGTTAGTATGATGTTCAAACGAACTTAGATCTCAATAACTTTAAAACATTTCAACCCCTTTATTATCAAATCAATTTAATTAGTTTCTCATATAAATGTTATTATAAAAACAGCAAAAAATGAATAAATAAATGAGTTTGGTTCCAACAATGTGCTAATAAGCAGTATTCTTTAACCTCTTGGTAAATCAATATTACAATAGAAATTATTGATTTAAACAAGGTCACTGATTTGAATAAGGAAATTGCAATACAAATTCTTTCAACCACAATATGAAAGCAGAACTGCGGTTAGAAACTGATATATTTGTGGAAAGGCCCAAAGATGTAAGTAGATAGTTTCTAGTTCCTTTAATGATATGGTGATGAACACGGAACTGTAATGAACACAAGGAAAACATGTTTGAATCTAACATTAATATCCAGTGAATGATTTGAAAAGATCATTTCCCTTAAAAAGAAATCTTGAAAGTCACGCTTGGAATTGAGCTAGCCGCATCACCTCATCAACCTGCTCTCCTTAAACAGACTCCATCATCGCCGTAGCTTGTCTACTAATGAATTGATGTTACCATGGCGTTACTCAACCCTACCCATACACCCCTGGGAGCGTGCTCGCTGAAGGAGAACCAATTTCATTCATGAGTAAATCTACTCCGCGCTTCCACGTGCACAAGATTGATGACTTTCCTCATTCTTACGGGACGCTAAAGTAACTGTCCGAAACACCGAACTTTCAATATTACTATCATGGCCTGTATCTGAACTCGACATGTCAGTGCCTAATAGGTGCATCCCGAAATAGTTTTGTTATTCACAGGTAGTGCAGTTGATTACATCGAACATAGCAGCACCTGATACAGAAATACGCTGAGCATAATGTTGGTTAAAATATAATAATGATAAAACAATAATGATAATGATATTACACTTCATGTATGAGTTTATAACAATATTGTATTGCTCTTTATTACCTTGGTTTTAGTCCAGCAGCTGTCAATTATCAATAGCGTGAAAAAAATATGAGGAATAACCTAATCAATTATACATTTACTACACCTGGGTCCAGAGACGCAACTGTGGGTGAGATGCCTCGACCAAGGATACACACCTCGATCACAATCTTTAAACCGGAGGAGAAATTTCATATTAGTTCTAAACTCTGAAATGTTACCATGCTAATTCAAATTGACTTATTAAAGATGGCTGGTAGACATTAAGTGCCTTCCATTCAGGTGCAAATCTTAGCTTTACAGACAATTACAAACCAGGATACAAGGAGCATCGTCATAGCCTAAGGCTTAACATTGGATGGACATACTCTACTTCTCCTGTACATCTTTTCTATGAGCTCGTCTCGGTGTCCAGTAAAGCGTCCTCAATTAGACGTCATGACTCATCCCTGGGAGATGTTTCACAAAGATCCTAAATCAAACTTAACTATAAGTTGGACTTAAAAATTATGGAGAGCCATTTGTAGCCCTAGGATTTTAGACTTTTTATAAATTCCACATCAAGAACACGAAATCTTCCATGATAATAGAAAATATGAATGATTTGAATCAACATTTTATGCCTTTTAAAATAACTTTTACAAAATATTTTCATAAATACTAACGCCTTTCCATAATTATTAAGTCCAACTTAGAGTTAGGTTCGGCTTAGGATCTTTGTGAAACACCCCCCTGTACACCTTTCTATGACCTCATCTCGGTGACCAGTAAAGCGTCCTCAATTAGACGTCATGACTCATCCCTTGGGGTAATTACTCATCTCATATGCTACAATTTGTCTTAACTGAGTGAGATAAACAGTCTTGCAAATTACACCACATGAGATGTACGTAGTACCCTCATATATTCATTCAACCAGAATTTAAGAGTAATAAGCAATAAAGTAATTGCCCCATGTTTCTTAAAAGTACTGGTAATGTTATAAGGAATTCCAAGATATTCCTTTATGATAGGTTATAAAGAAATGATCTGGTTGTTCAGAAATTTGCAATTAACATGCAATTACATATTCTCAAACTGAATGATCATCATCTTGTATCTTTTTTTTTATAATTCATACATCATAGACAGAAAATTCAAATTAGCATGCAGAACAAAATCACTAAGAATGTGCAAAAATTTAGATTTATACTCGTTAACAGTCTGTTTCTATTCTCAACTTAAATTAATACAATATTACTGCACATAAGAGCTATGAAGATTTCAGGAAATGGTAGGACATGGTAGTTAAGGATGTAGAATAATTATAAACAATAATCTTTGCCCCAAACATAAATATCTTTATCCGATATCCTCCTTCATAGAAAAGCACCCTCTCCTGTTAAACATTACACTTCATGTGACCAGGTTAGATCAAAATGTAAATATAATCTTGAATTATGGTATGGCATGAATTTGTTTTACCTTCCCACAAGAACATTGCTATCATATATCATTTATACAACCTTCCCAGTTTTAATTCATACAGAGCCATTACATGTTTTAAACCAGAAGAGGGCAGCATACCAGTGTGTCTATCCCCTGGATTTAGTGTACCGGTATGCATCTATAAGGCAGCACAGACAGCACAGGCATTGAACAATGAATATTACTGTGATTTGGTTTAATAATAAACCCAATGCCAATATTATCTCATTTCATGAAAAAGAAAGATCAGTTTCTAACTCACTCCTTCATTTTCTTGTGAAATTAAAGGGAATAAATTGTTTTTTATTTTATAGTAATATCAACTAATATGCACGATCCTTTCTTACTTTTATTTTGGCCAGACATTCATGTCCAGGGTTTCATTATTTCTTTACAAATTCACAATTAAGATTTATCAAAATGTCTAATCACCACATGTGATTTTAGTCATTACTATTTATGGTATTAAACAAAGGTGTGAGAAAAAATAACAATGTAAATCCAGTAACAAACCTAATAATGATCATAACAAAATGGTTAGGTAGAGATTTCTGGAAAAGTAATGTGAACAGGATTTTTCAAGATGATAATGAAAATGTTGACATTTTAACAAGGAACTAGGACAGTGACATCTTGGACAAAAGTTAGTGTCGAGTCATGTCTATTGTCTATCATATCTTCATGTTTAAAAGTTGCTTCTATTAAACAGTGTTAAGTGTTTCTATCAACTCATTTGTTTGAACATACAGTAGTACTGACTAAATATTTACAAAGCTGCTGTTAATGAATGATAATTAACACTAATTGAACCTAATCATCATCAACCACAAACAAATCTTATCCAGGGATACAGCTATAAAGAGCAGTGTCATCAGGTCTGGAGTATTTGAATGCTGCCCTCTTGAGGGGAATGTTGGTCAAAGAAGGTGACAGCCTACAGCAATATTGTATTTTTTTACCATCCCCAAAGACATCTCCACAATGTTGAAACGGCATGACACTTGTCTTCATGTTAGTCATGCTGTTTATGTATTGGTGTGGGTATCTAAATAAACAAATATGTGAGAATTACACAAGCAAAGTGAACAGTGTGAGGCAGTTAAGCATATAATTTGGGCTGATGCATGCTTCCTTTAACTCTGGAATAGGGCAGTGCTGGAATCAATTAATATACAAGCTAAATCTCCCCCCCCCCCATTCCCCCTCCCTACTCCCCCTCCCCCACAACAACAACATTTAAACCAGCCTGGATTACATTGACTATCCCTTGATTTAAACCTCCAATAACAAGTCTGGATAATATAGACTTTCTTTTGCGCTTAGAAACATTGTATTAAGCACATTATAAATGTAATGTATTATTATTATTATTATTACTATCCATTGATATACAACTCCCACAATGTGTAACAAGTATCTTTTCCCCTTGAACAAGTTGAAGGGAAACAGCCTTTTGCCTCACTATCATTCCTTAAAATCATTCATTGTATTACTTTGTAGCCTACATTATAAAGAAGAACTCGTTCCATATTATCTTCAACTTTGTTCCATATAATCTTCAACTTCGTTCCATATGATCTTCAACTTGTCTTCACAACCCTATGACTAAATAGAGCTAGCTTGGCTTCTTTCCCCATGAATAAGAGTACATGCTAATGACCTACCGCCATGCAGCTGGCAGACTGTAATTTCAATCAGATTCTCAGCAGCTACAGCTGATGCATAGATCTAATCTCTGACTTAAAACACGATGAAGAAGAAGGTGAAATTAGAATCTTCAGTACTTCATCAGTTCACTCGTGACACAGTCTTTAGAAACGAGACGACTAATGAGACCGATGCCCCTTTCATATTGACACCCTCAAGGTTTGTGTTCAACCATAAACGATTCCATGGCTCATAGGACTGGGATCAGCATCAGCATCAGCAACAACCATGTTGCGCAACTGCCCTAGCAACAAGAGTTTAACAGCCAATGAGACCAACGGTGTTAGTTATATGAACCCCAAAAAGAGTTGTGTGATTGAGTCCATACTTTTTCACTGACAAGGAGGACAAGATATCAAAGACACCAGCAAGGGTACTAAAAGCTTTGAAGAAAGCGCAATCTTGATCTACCAATGGAAGAAGAGCTCTTACAGGATCTTCCCCCTAGCATGATCCAGATTAACCCAGCACAAATGTATGGTGTGAACATGATCTTAATTGTAACAGTCCTCAGAAGCAGAAAGATAGACTGTAAGAACAGGGCCTCTGTCTGAGAGGTTAGCATACCAGAGAGGTTGTCAATCAAGGGGCAAGCAGTTGCCATGGCGCCAGACAATCTTATATTCCCTCCCTCCATAGAATTATCCTTGTCACAGAGCAGCTTCACTGAGTGAGTATACAGTGTTTACAAGGACAATGGACCTCATTATAGTTTATCACTACTGATAAAGATAGATCAATGAAACCTTATCAATAACTTAATTGTATGAATAGCATTATAATAATATTCTGTTTTGGTGTATAGTGCATATATCATAATGATATGATATGATGTTTTTAATCATTTCTTTCATGGTGCTTTAGACTTAGCCATTGCTTGTAAGAAGGAGACCATTTTGAAGCAAGTCATTTAGTAAATTTGTAGATTTTTACATATTTCACGAGATTTTGTTAATTTGTAAATTATATTATTGCATATAACCTTAACTACAACACAAAAATTACCCCTCTTGAATTTGCTAACTTGTGAGAGACAATAATATTGATATTTCATCCAATGTAAATGAATTATATCATATAACCTAATGTCATCTGTCATTTATCAATACTCGGTCTTATTTTCTGGTCAACCTTGTCTTACATGATAAGCCAAATTTATAAAAAAACATGTTTAGCATCCTGCTTTTTTGAAAAATAGGAAGGAGGAGGCCCTTTTTTCTTCTTCAAAATGGCCGCTCGGTACATTTTCCCTGACAGTCGGGCTATGTTTCAAGATGGCCGCCAACATTTATTTATTTTTTTTTTAAATCAGAAATAGATCCATTTTGGCAGTGTTTTTCTTTCTTTTTTTTCTTTAAAAAAATATATATATAAAAAATAGGAAGCGGCCCCCAAAAAGGAAGCGGGTGGGGACGCTAAACATGATTTTTTTTTAATGGCCTTAAATGCCTTGTACCTGTATCATTAGTCTTTACATTCTCTTAAATCAGAATACTACTTTGAAAAAATATAACTGGGGTCATTTTAACTAGACAGACAGTGTCACTCAATGTAGTTTGGTTTTCATTACATGTCATCCAAAGTATGTTGCTCCTAAATCTCTTGATCTGGATTATACAAGGGATTGTTAATAATTGTTTCTTGCAAAGTCACCTCTAGTCTTTGTTTAGAGCATATCGAAAGCCAACAATGCCTGATAATCTTGTCAACTTTGTTTTATTAACCCCCTCTAGATCCTTTCCATTCATCTTCCTAAGGATGTAGAATTCATTGGGAGAGTATAGGACCTTCAAAAAGAATAGTTGGAGTTTTTATTCTTTTAGCAGATAAGCTCCAAGATCTGTAACAAAGCTTATGAGTGAACTGATTTATAAAGCTCTTTTATCAAACTCTTTACATATTATGATTAGGCACTATGGTAACAATGGACTGACTTTTGTTTGTTGTTGTGATTGTTGTTGGTCTGCTTCATTTGATAAAAGTACAGTTATATTCATGAGATAAAGTGGACTGTGGGAGTATGAAAAGAAAAGCCTCAATAGGTGATCATCACTCTACTGCTCTAGCAGAAAGTCAATTTGGGCGTACTCTAGAGTGTAGTACATCAACAACAACAAAAATGTTGCTTTGCTTTGCTTCCCATTGCCCATTTGACTGATGGTTTACATGTATTTTGAATGCTGATATACCACCATTGAGATGGGAAGGAAGATGGATGTAAGAAGAGAAGAGAAAAGGAAGAGGGGAGAGAAAAGGAAGAGGGGAGAGAGAGAGGGGGGAGAGAGAGAGAGAGAGAGGGGGAGAGAGAGAGAGAGAGAGAGAGAAAGAGAGAGCTAGAGCTAGAGAGAGAGAGAGAGAGAATATAGTTTCAAGTGAAAAAGCTAGACCAGTAGTGATATACATGTATCTTCTAATTGTGTTTGCTTACGTGCTTGATGCTAGAGTTTTATGTAATATAACGTTTAATGAATATAAGATAAAGTGCCTATTCATTATATTGTGTATAGACTTTGAACTGTGATGGCCAACTAGAGGAGTGATCATTAGGAGTTGTCAAATAGCATGAGTTTATGATGCCCCCCCCCCCCCAGCAAAATTTTAGTTCAGAAAATATCACTGAGTTGATTGATTGATGTGTGAATTATTCATAACGTCATTTCTTTCATAACCCAACTGGCAGCTGTATTTAATTAGAACATGTTGAAATTAGTTATTTTTAAATCCAAGAGTGTGCGTTTATAATTTGAAGTACAGTAAATATTTTTGTTTTCATTTTTATTTTTGAGCTGTATCAGTTTATGTTTCATGAATATTCATTTCGTCTTAAAGTCAATATTTGTAAAATCACTCTTAGCTATTCATTATTGTTATTTTTTTTAATAATTACATTCAAATTTTTTAATGTAATATTTTAATATGCCCATATTTCTGATGATATAAGATATTGTTCAAAGTTTCATATCTTACACAAACTCAAGATTGCTTAGAGGTACATGATATACATTCATTCACAAATTTAGATTGGAGCCATTCTGTATATTGGCATACATGTAATCACTGACCTAGAACTGTGGTTATTTTGTTATTGTTTTGGCATATTTAGCATACTAGAGTTTGACCAAAATTACACGCTTGCTCAAAGCATAGTAGGTTTATGCTCAAAGCCAACTCTTTGTGGGTAAATATGGATGTTTTGCTGGAATTTCATATCCGTATCTCCATTTGATATTGGATGCTAGTGGATAGTAGGTGAGCATTGATGAGAAACCCCTACAGTGTATAGAAGTAGGCCTTCAACATGTATGTAAAATGTTGGACTCTCATGAAAATCCAGCCAGTTTCAGGAACATGATTTAACCGAAACATAAAAAGAAACATAGAATCAACCGTATTGTAGGTCTAGTTGATATTGAGATGCTGTGTAAACCCAAAAGGTAATTACTATTTAAAAGATCTCCCCTCCCCTCGCAAAAAAACCCCCCAAAAATGGCAACAACAACAAAACTAAAACCTGCACCTAAATGAATATTACAATCTGATATTTAGAGTACTAGTTGTATGAACACTTGAATTGTCGTCACTAATTTGTCAGTAGATACTTAATTCAATTTTCAGATTTCCTTTTTAATTTTTCAAACTGTGTTTAAGATTGCTAGATAGGACTTGACATTACAGTTACCCAGTTTCCTATCATTGAGCTGCTCAAATGTGTCCCATAGGTTAAATGCAAATTTGAACGCGGATTAAGAGCAAGGTGTAGAAGATGGGAGCATGTGTAATGTTTACCATTTTGTGATTGTTTTCTTTATTTTCTACTTTGAATATAACTAGTTTCTCCCCAATATTTTAACATATATTTAATGTCATTCCTGCTCATGTTTCCTTCAGTATTCATGTAAACATGTATCATCTTCTTCATTCACTATCTTGGCTTGTTATATCTGTTTACTTTTCCATATGTAGGCTCACACGTGTAGGAAGAAAAAATGTGATATTCAATTTTAGTTTACCAGTAATTTTAGTTGGCAGGTGGAACATAAATAGCTTGCCTTGATTAAAATCCGTAGAGGATGGGTAAACAACCCACACTTTACTAAAAACAACCGTTTCCTTTAAAACTGAAACTGATGTGAATATTTTGAGCATGTTTGTGTAGGTTCCTTGTATAAACATAGCGTGATATGCCTACTTTTATTAGCCTATTTATCCAATTACATATAGTTACGTCGAGAACTAGAATGAAAGGGAAATTTTCATTCCATCTTGTTGAATTTCATTTCCTCTTATTAATTGCAATGTTTGCTTTATACTTGAAACATAAAATAGCTTGTTTTAAATAAAAGGGCTATCACCTTTGTCTCCTTATTTTGAGTACATCACTATGGTAGAGAGGCTGAGCAACTTGGAGTATAAATAGTGTTATGATGCCAGGTACATAAGAAGAAAGAAAGAATGAAATTAGAGGAATCACATTACTCATATTTTATTTCCTTGTAGCCTTTGTGAAAGAAAAGGCCGACACTACTCATATCCACTGTTCATGAAAGATTGTGTTTGCAACTTTGCATTTGTATGAAATATGATTTGTAGTCGGAACATTGATTTTTATCATGATTGTTTGATCGATTGTAACCTGGTAGACTGTGGGAAAAGTCTCATATTTACCATGCAGTAATAATACCGAATATATCTAATACTACCTTTCTCAGTTGCAAATATTTTTGTATAAAGGTGGTCTATTTTCTATGGTTATTGATAAATCTGAGTCCTTTTGCTTCATTACACGTTATGTCTGTTTTATTACCAGAAGACAAAAAAGGTTTCAAGTTTCTGAACCATCCCAATCAAAATATGATATGGTCTATTTCCATCATATATTTTCACACATATCGTAACAACAATATGAAAACTCGGAAATCCCACCATGTCTAGTACTGCTCAACAAACAGAAATTTGTTTCTGGTAGATTTAATCAGCAATAATTGTAATGATTATTATGTACCATGCAATATAGGGAAACATGAGTAGACTTTTAAAGAAATATTTCAGATTTAATTTGTTATTTGATAGTACATTCCTTGTCTGCCGATGAGCACAATTTTGGCAGCTGTCTATGAGCAAAGTGTCCATGATTGCACAGCACGTGCCAGACTGCTTGTATGCCACAAATATCAAACCAGAAAATTTGGAGCATTGTAAAGCTTGTTTTATTGATTTTCATTTTTGTCTTCATATTCTCAGTGTGTCTGGTTGTACAGACTCTATTCTCTAGTTTTGACAATGTTCAAGGTCACTGAGCCTATAAATTCCCCACAAATCTTGATATTTCTGCTTGTTGTGCAGTTTCACCCAATTGCATATAGATTTGGATGGGATTTATACCATTTGAAAAATCCAATAATGAACCCCCCCCCCCCCCCCCCTATAAAAAAAAAAAAAAATTGTCACAATGTCACCGAGATAAAAGTAATGTAGTTTCAGTAGTAGAGCGGATACAGTTTTTAAAGCACAGAAAGTGCTTCTCTCTCTCTCTCTCTCTCTCTCTCTCTCTCTCTCTCTCTCTCTCTCTCTCTCTCTCTCTCTCGCTCTCTCCTTTGCACTTTGTTTCATTAAATTTCACAAAATTCACATCAAACTATCAAAGTACTAACATAGTTCACAAGAATGTGATAAAAACAACATCATCAGACAATCACGGTCTCCTATTCCGAACGTCAAATAAGCTTTCAATCTATTAAAGCAGAATTTCGGCAAAGTCTGCAGTCTTCTTTGCCATATCAAAGTCAAACCACATAAAATATGGCTAATTGGAAACCTTGGCAAAGAATCATGCTATTGTCCAAAAAAACACATAAATTGACAACATATTCCTTGATTTTGCTAATTACTGTTATTACTTTGCAGGAAGCCAAAAGTTCAGACAGATTACATAATTATCCAGCTTACATGTGTTCTGGCAACCTCATGCATTAGTTGACTTATTGCCCTCAAAATCAATCCAAATGACAAGTTGTTTTCCAACATTAACATTGTTTTTTAAACATCTCTCTATCTCTATTTCTCCATCTCTCTTTTTCTCTTTCTTGCTCTCTAAACCACAAAGTATTATAGTTCAAGTTCAATGACTACCGGTACATTTATCAAATCCCAAAGTTTCAATAATCATTATTGGGCAATTAACAATTACCACAGATTTAATATCAATCAATACAATTTTAAAGTACTTTCATGTATAGTTTCAATTGAAAACAAAAAACTAAAACGAAATAGTTTAAAACTTTCAATCATCTGTAAGTGAATGGACACTGTACTTTATTCATTTTTTTATGCATCAGTTTTTGTTCCTTAGTTTTGAAAGCACTTCAAAACCAAAATCAAATAGCTGTTTACATTAAAAAATTAGTTTATAAACAAAGACAAATGTCTCATGTCAGAAAAAAACGAAATTTTCCCTGACATTTTGAAAAAGTCAGCTGACATCAAAACCAAAGTTGATATAACATCACACAGGAGGAAGTTGATATGAATTATGATAAAATATGAGTATTATTATAGTTTCTGGGATCTGTTTTGATGTTCCACACATCTCATTATTGTCAGGTTTGGTATTTCAAGCAGGATTATCCGATATCTGATATCATCAGTTACAAAACCAAACTTGTACCACTTCTCAGCTGTATGTCACAACCATTTTGGAAATTCTTCCAAATGATATACCGGTACTGATGAGGCACAACACCAAAATGAGCAGAATTAAGTTACAGTGCAAACATAATATGAAAGGTAGAAGGGAAAGTGATGGATACTTACAAGTCCACATACCACTGCGTCCTAGGCCGAGGCATCGTTCTTAACGCTGCATCCCTGCAGAAAGATAAATAAGAGCGGACATTTTGATCAATTATTCTGTTTTTCATGCAATCTCACAGCTAGGTAGAACTCAATATCGATCATTCACGATATGAACGATGTCTGGAGCTAACTGAGAAATCTTGTTGACCATAGAATATTTCTGAACAAGTAGGAGTGATGCAGATGTTGCTCTTTCCACATGTATGGATGACACATGAAGAAGGTTTGTATCCACAATTCCACATACATTGTAATAAGGCATGTCTAGAAAGACCACATTTTTTGTTTCCCTTGAAAATGGTTTCTCATTGAAACATGTACTGAAGGAACCTGTCTACAAAGACTACTTTTTATGTTTCCCTGGTCGCTATAGACAGGTTTGAATGTATATATGGCAATTTAACGGTTGAAATAAATTCTAAAATAGCTTTATTGCTTGCTCATCTCCGGTATGATATATATCACAATGAACTTATCACATCCAAAATGGAGCATGTTTCTAAAAGAGGCGATCCTTCAAATATTCCAGGAAACTGTGCTGGGTGGTAAAAAACAAATTACGATTAAACAGAAAAATATAATTAAACCGATAATACTGCCTGAATGACAGAAGAAAAGGCATTATTCCAAAGCCCAAAGGGTTTAAACACAACCGTCTTGCAGAGAGGAGCTCAAAATGAGAAAATGAGAAATTGCCAATCTAGGGATGATTCTGGATAAACCCATCACTGTCCTCCGTGGTGAACTTGATCTCATCATCATCTATGCCTGTTCTCTTTGTAGGGCAGATTACCAGTAATTGCTAATAGTGCATTCAGGATTGGACCCCAGCCTTGATGCCTAAGCACTCACTTATGCTAGATCTCTTTTCATTAGTCATCTCTCTACTGTGATACACGGAGCTAGAGAATAGACATCCACCCCCTTTATGATACATGGCTTCAGCATCTCATTGCATCGTTCCCACGGATATACACCGTGATGGATAATGCCCAACACTCTATATATATATACTGTGCTCACTTTTTGAAGTGAAGATGCATCTCAAAGTCAAAGAATTGGTCTTCTAGGATAACGAGGACAATAAATGGTTGTTGGGCCCATGTACATTGTAGCAATGTAAGAACAAAGCTACACAATCTTCCAGACAATTGCGCTTTATAAATATTATTATTATTATTGTGCGATATCCAGACAAACAGACAATCTGTTCATTATGAGTTCACATGCTCATATTGTATTTTACAAAGTAGTCAAGATGATTACACCTTGCAGTAACGCCAGTATTCAAGGCTCTTCAACATGAAAGCCTCATTAACATTCAAAATGAAGTTCAACACAGGAGATGGATAATGGTAATGTGTGACTAAACATTTTGTAGTGTCATCCAACAAAATTTAAATACTGTTGTAATGACTCTGATATAGGCCTCGACTCAACACGGTCTTGACCCCTTACTGACTCAACCTGACTCAGGAATCCAGGTCCCTGTTTCATAAAAACTTGTCATCAACAGCAAGGTACAATGACTGTTATAAGCTACTGAAATCGGAGCATTTGATTGGCTGAGAGCAAAGTTGTCGTAGAAATTTAGCATTTCATATTGATAACCAGTTTTATGAAACAGGGCCCTGGTCTACACCCCGGTGGGGTCACTCAATGTGACTTCCGGACCGCATGACCGTTACCAAAATCGCGGAAAAAAAGGTCGATTTCAAGCAATGTCCGCGGACAAAATATTCCTCGAAATATAAAAAACAGGGGTGCACAGGTGTCCTCGAAATTGATAAATAGGGGTCAGGAAAAGAGAAAAGAGAAAACTGGGAAGAAAAATTCTCGGAGCCGAGTCTTGTCCTTGGAATATGGTAAAATAGGGGTAAATTTGCGAAAGTGTCCTTACAATCTTATAAATAGGGGTATTCCAAAGTATGATTTTGTCTTTGTTTTGGTGCAAAAAAGGGGTTAAATTTCACAAACTGTCCTTGAAATTGACCGCAAAAGGGGGTTATTTGCATTTGTGGTAACGGTCATACGTGTCACCCTCTGCAGGGAAGTGACCCCACCGGGGTCTACACAGACTCGAGTATGACACTGGCTTTCGATCAGCAGTGAGAACAAAGTCGGGGATCGCTGCTTTGGTGGCTGCCGCGTTAAGAGGTCAGTAAATGGAAAATAATTGGGATCACGACAACACAAGCATAGCGTACAGGGAGGACCAATTATCTTCTATGCTGTGTATACATGCACATGTTTTATTGCATATGCAGATCAAAACAGAAATATACCATCTCAGTAATGAGGGCCAGAAGGACATTAACACGTAATCAAAAATAACGAGATTACATCCTTCTAGTTCTAAACAGACGATATCACCTTAACAGCAATAAGGGCACTATAATACTGATCAGCAGGTTAGTTTTTAGAACTTGTATGAACCAACTTTCATATTTATCTGTCTGGGGCAACTAAGGTGATAATTTAAAGAGCAAGAGAACCCAATATCATAAATATCCTCTTGGACATACAAACATTTTCAATATTTATGTATGCCCTATTCAAGAGTGAAAGTATTGTCTTTGAAGTGCTGAGCACTATTACAGACTTACATGTAGCTGTAAAATAAAGCATGTTAATTAAATTATTCTTTTGGTCACAAACTATTCATAAAATCAACAGTTTGATCTGTGCTGTTGAACATTAATATATTTCTTGACTCATAAAAACCAAATCTAATTGATATTCTCCATCAGTTTATCTGCAAACAGACTATGAAAATGATATATTTAGCAAAAGTATGGCATTATGGAGAGAATAAATCTAATGATAAGCATAGAAATGTAATAAAATCACTTCAATTTATTGTCTTCCTCAAATTAAATTTACCAAGCAGACCCCCTCTCCATACAGCATCCCCTGATAGATAAGATTCATTATGGCATAGATGTGTCAAGCTCAAGCAGCTGTATGTTTGTCATTGTGTCTGTCTGTCTGTGTGCCCTGACCACACCCGATCAGCAGAGTCTCATTATGTTGATGATATTGATCTTTGTGGTATGTACTACAAGAGGGCAGCGTGACGCAAAGACAGCTAGCCATGGACTCTTGCTACCGAAATCAACAATCGCGCTTGTGACCTCATTAAAGATATGCTCCTCTCTAGGCTTATTCATGATAATATACCTTAAAGGGGTAGTCCACCCTGGTATCAATTTGGTTTGAATGGAGCAGAAAATGAGAGGAACAGGTCAGTGAAATTTTGAGTAATTCAATAAAAAATGAGAGTTATTCATTTTTGCAGCTGCGATCAATCAAACACAAAACGGCAACTCTAGCTGTGTCGTATCTTGCAAGCTCCTCTTCCCCCTTTAACATAGTTTGTGTGCTTGATGAGATAGCTCAAAGGGAATGTTTCATGCAATCTGGAAGAGAGGTCTAACTATGGCTATTACGCAAATGTGATTTTATATGCTCCTCAATAAATAGTGTCATAAATTCAGGAATGCTGTGAAGTCTGTCAAACTTACAGCAATGCATTTATTAAGGGTTTCTTCTTTTTTTTTGATGGTTTGGGGGTTATTGAATCACCACTATAGTTAGAATTACTTATTGTTTATATAACAATACTAATTATTAACTTTCAAAAACACATTCAGTCTTTTATTTCACTTTTCGTTGAATTGTTTGGTGAAATGTACTAGCAACATGGAGAAAAACTAATAAAACATTTCAAAGTCAACTAAAAATCATATATTTTGAATGTTACTCAGCTGTTCTAGCAAGACAAAGATTTATGAGCGCATGTACTAATGCCCTTGTAAATGTCATTGCTGATCAGTAGCACACGTAAATGATCGAGAGAGAATGCAGAGCCCCAAACATTTAGCTGGTACGTCACTGCCAACGGTTGACATTAGTACTTTTAATCCCCATTCACATTAGCAAAAGAGCATAATTTATTTTTAAAAATATGCTGTAAAAGAATAGAAACCTGTATACCATATCATTTAAGCTGTCCAAAAATGTGTTCCTTTTAATACACCATGTTCCTTGATAATAGGATATATTCTTATTCTGTCTGAATGACCCATTTGCTAAAGCAGTGATTCTTTTAATAGAGAATGGGTCTTTATCAAGAGTTCATATAACTTTCCCTTGTGTGAATGGACTGGCAGAATGTGGGCTACTAAATAACTCTTGACAGCACTTGACTTTTGATAAATTGCTCAGAAATTTTAAGTGAATGGAATTTTGATGATAACTGTATGGTATATATTAATCTATCACAAAACTTGATGGGGACAAATGACCAGTGATATTACCACCCTCAGTAGCCTAAATACTCAATGGCTTGAGACGAATAATAATGATGTGTTATTGTTTTGGTACCGATTTCCTCGTAGCAGTCAATAAAGCATTACTGTTGAGTGTTGACAAACAAAATTATGGTTCACCCTAGCCCTTTGTTTGTTATTTTTTCACCCACTCTGCATATCTCATAATCTGTATCCATTGGCTAAATGTTTGTTGCAACTCCCCTTACCCCCCCCCCCCCTAAAAACACACACACACACACACACACACGCACACACGCACACAGCACCACCCCTTTATTTCTCATTCTTTCATCCACTCTGCCAATCAAAGCACCTGTATCTAGTGGCTAAATGTTCCTGTAACTCCCCTTAACCACCCCCCCCCCAATTAACACACACACATACAGCACCCCCTTTTTTTCTCAATCTTTCACTCACGCTGCCTATCATATCACCAGTATCTAGTGGCTAAATGTTTGTTGTAAGTGAACTCCCTGGTATGTGCATGCATGGTCCCAATCATGTCATCTAACTTAAAACATAAACAAAAGGAATTCAAAACATGAAACATGCACTACTTGGTCTTTACGAAACAATCTCCCATGTCTGTGTAAAGTGCAATATGTCCGAGAACATCGATTTGATGATGAAACAGGAAACTTAGACACTAGTATTCATCAATCAGATATAATATCCCAGGAATATCGTGTTACAACTACTTTACAAATGGAAGAAGGAAATAAATATTTATCACAATATAACAATATAAGAATCATTATAAGATGTAAAACTTCTAGATTCACAAGTAGTGACAAAACAGCCTTACAAGTATTCATCTGCAGAGAACAACCTGTAATACTGTAATTTTGTTCTACTATCCAGTAGGAAAACCCATGATTTTGTTTATCATCAGCATCAACAAGAAAAAATCAATCTTTCTTCTACCACAAGACACTAAACATTACTGAAAATGTTCTCCCCTCAAAATCTCTTTCTCCACTGGCAAATAATTAATTGAAATCACCATTGGAAAAAAGGCAATAAATGATTGGACAAGTGTCTTCTCATGGCATACATATCAATGATTGAATTCTGCTGAGAATATATGATCCATTCTGCCGAGCATGCCGCATAGGTCACACTGCTTACCAGAATATCTACAGGATTAAGGTTAACGAGTTTTACCGCTTACTGGATTAATTAATGCACAGACGTGGAGAAGTACTTTACTCTGGCTGACATTTAGAGCTAAGTTCAATACCATCCTGGCTGGGAGGAGTGCATACAATATGATTTTAACATAATATATTTCCATGGTAAGGCATACAAAGATAAAAGCAGTTGGGATTTGGGACTGTATCATAATTTACAGAGGCTACTACATGCACAATACATGATATAAGTCTTTGCAATTTGGTGATTATATCCATGAAAATAATAACAAGTTCATTTATATAGCACACTCACACAATTGGTTTCACAGAGCTTTAGAAGGTACAAAGGTGGAAAAATCAGTTAAAAATAAATATGTCTTCAAATGCTTCTTAAATGTGTCTAGTGTGGGTGCTGTGCAGATGTTCTGGGGCAGTTGATTCCAGAGGCAGGGTGCATATGATTGAAAAGCATTGTCATCTGTCACTGTGGATGTTCTGGGTATGTGGAGAAGCTATCTGCTGCTTAACAATTGTCACTCCATCTTTCTGATATTTAACTGTTTAATTCACAAAAGATGTGAATATTTGACCATTGTCAGAACCAAACTATCATTAAGAGTTATAAAAGTTCAGGGCATTGAAAAAATGCAATGTTCTGCTCTTGTGCATTAAAAAAAAAAAACTTTGATAATCTGAAGAGAGAAAATCCTTTTTTTTCCCCTTCAAATTAATTCTAATAAACTGTATATCTCTGACATCCTTCAGTACTACGTGTCCAGTGGTAAATATAATAAAGCCTGTTATGCACATAATAGATAATTAAGTGCTCCCATGCCCTAGCAAGTGAACCTAAGCACTTGGCCAAACACAGAATCAACCTTTTGGTAAATATCAAATTAATTGAGCTCGTCACATCAATTTCCAGGCCTGCAGTTAATCTATTTGTACCCGCTGGGTTGAATCAGTGACATACACACATAATTATATGAAATGCTGTCAGCAATTACTATAAAAGGATATACTCTTCATGAAATTACATGTCTTTAATTAGTTAAACATGTAGGCCCCTTATAAGCAGTTATAGGACATATAACAAGGCTATCAAGTTGTATACATTAAAGATTAAACATTATCACAACTACTTTCAAGAATCTACTTTCCTGACAATTTTATTACAGTATTGTATTGAAGAATTTTCTTTATGTTTGTGCATTTCAACTGAGGTTATTAAATGTAATTTTCAGTGATCTTCTGGCAATGTTTAGATGTTATTGCATTATACATGTAGGAAGAAACTGAGGAATTCATTGCTTGTTTCATGAACCGGTCATCTCCTCTACTTAAACCTATGAACATACTTCAGTGTGCAAAGCCAGCCAGCCAGCAATAAACTCTTCTTCAATAAAACCATATTTAAAAAAACCTACCGGAGTGCCTTTTTTAAGGAGATATAAATCATACATGAAAATACCACTGCATTGGAATATTGCAATCTTTTCAAGATATTTAATTTCATATGATAATCTCACCCCGAGTTTACCCTCCTAGACTGGGCCAACGTTTCACCTCTCATCAAATCTAAGCATCAATCACATCCAAGGAAACTGTGAGGAAGAAACTTTTTCTTGAGATTAGACCTTTAGGATGGCATCCGAGTGAAGCAAGGTGCGATCATATAATTACCTCGAATTCAGATCTCAATTTTGCTACTTAAAGATAAAGTTGAGTATTGGTCATGCGATTGCATTGTGAAAGAAGCATCGTGGAATCGATCAGAAAAGGTTGATCATCTAGCATATAAGTATTGGTGTGTACTGTAAGGTTCTGGAATCATCAAAATGATAAGAAATTTGGCTCGTCTAGGTAAGGTTACAAGCACTGTACACAGAAAGATGTATATGACTACACAAACATATGGCATATAAATCTGTCCCGATTTTTATGATGTTACATGCCATATTTCAAATAAAAAAAAAAAAACGAAGGCATTTGAAGAGCCATGCTTTTCAGGGAACATTTTTTATCTGATGTTCTTCCACACTTGCATTTATAATACAATGATAAAGCTCACAAATTATTGTTTACCTCTTCCCAGAACTCAACCTTCTCTTTGAGGTGAAGCCTCTTAGTTTTCTTCTATTCAACAAATGTTCCAGGGAGACTTGCTGTAGCTATTGCAATTGATATGCCCATATAGATCCATAGAAATGTTGTTACAAGGCTTGTCTAGGTATGTAAACAGAGTGTAATGTACCCATAAACATGCTTTCATACATTTTAGGTCAATTAATAGGTTCAGAGAACAACATCTGAGCCATCATGATCGGTTGAGCGCCAGAAGGGTGTCAGCTCTGTGCTAGATCATACGATACGATGTAAAGCCCTTCTGGCGCTCAACAGACAATATTTGAATACATTTAAAGCCCCACTGTACTACTTATAGCCACTTGCGCCCTCTATATAGCAAACAATGCCTAATCGGTGACCATTAGTCCCCCATTATTAAGTGAGACCGGATTTTACGAGATAAACACCTGTCAGTGACCTTGCAGGGTGGTATAATCCCTCCTGTAAACTAGTACAGATGGGCTTTAAGGGGTAGCTCTAAATTTAGGTGGCAACATACATTCCTCATTCAAAACCTCCCATCTTAACAAAACTGATTCCTCATATGATTATTATTACATGAAAAGTTTCATGATAAATCAGAGGTCATACAGGGGCCTCCAAGTGCCCTACCACCAAAAGGTCAAACAGTCATTGAAGTTCAAAGTCACAATACTCAAAAATCTACCTGAAGTTATAGTGAGAAAATTATTTCTGTAAACAACACATCTATTCTTAAACACACACACTGCAGGCTAGAATAGCAACCCATCTTTTAATTTGTAAAGACGACAGAGCAGAGGGCTGGTAAGGTATGCTATTAGGCCTGTCCTCATCAGCTCGAGATTGCCAAATAGCCCTATTTCTGATTTGGGAAATAATCCAGAAGTTACAAATCCCGTCTTCATCAGCTCGAGACTTGACCTTGAAACTTGAAACTCGAGCTCGAGAAATTAGCTCCAGATATTTTGCTCAGCGTTTGCGCGAAGTGTGAGTCTTCGGGCTGGTGAGGACGCACCGGGCTAATTAATAGTGAGATATTTTGCAAACTAGCCCAAGATATCTTGGGATGATTATCTCGACCAAATATCCCGCTAATTGCAACTTTGGGCTGATGAAGGTGCGAATTAACTGGATAATTTGTGATTGGGAAAGTTCAAATAGCGGGATATTTGGCAATCTCAAGCTGATGAAGACAGGCCTATATGCCTTGAGCAGGTATTTCTGGTTGTGTCAGATTGTTTTCTCTGATAGTTGTGAGAAAGTCAGGTGTGACTAGGCTATTGTGCCTGACTCCATGTAGGTCAAAATAAGCATGGAGTTGTGAAAAGAAAGATTGCAGACTTCATACATGCCTCGAAGGAAAATGAAGGTATAAAAAGAGATACTCTGGTAATCAAAATGGGTCTAGGATGTCTGCTGGTACTGTGAAAAGCACTGGGTTCATTTAAATGTCATGCTAAATGTAGGTGAAATATACTACTTACTGCTGATTAAATTGAAACAGGGATTATAGATACCTCTTCTTGCGCCGTAAAGGACTATTGCCAGTCACATACTCAATCATTTTAAAGACAGTTGTCAGCATTCACTTGAATAATTATTGAACCTCTTCATTAAAGAATTTGCAAATATAGGTATTGACATCTTTAAATTGTTATCAATATAGCAAAAATTAGCAAACTCAAATTCCTTATTACAAAGTTATAATTAATACTTTCCCTTTAATGTCTTACCGCTTTAGGATTTGTATAAAAAGAAAAAAAAAGAAACAAATGTCTGTGATAAATATGACATTCATGGAACGAGAATGGCAATGGTGAATCATTCTTTCTATCCTTGTCATTTAAAGAATAGATCATGGCTATCTTGATCATCATTTTGATAAGCACGTGCAGGCGGCATTATAATACAACAAGTGCATCCTTATGACAACTGCAAAGATTATCATCATTGGTATCATAAGACATGTGACCCCTCCCCCAGCCTCCAGTCACCATAAGGCAACAAGGGGGGGGGGGGGGGGGGGTGGGGTGGAGAGAAAGAAGAAGACCCTTTTCTTCTTATACCTCTTTTGAATATCTTCTCTGACCACTGAATACCCCAGAAGAAAAAGAAATAGTGTCTCTGGCTCTATTGCCTCTTAATGGGCCCCATTTCACTGGCCTGGAATATGGTTTCGCCCACTCCAAGAAACCAGTTTATCAACAAACATGAGAAAAGAGGGTTCATACAAACAAAAGATCAGAATACTGGACTTATTCAAGCGGGGGCTCTCCGAGGGCTGAAACTATGGCATTCCAAGCCCACTGCTGGCCGATATAAAGGACATCGTGCAAATGTTATCAGGATTCTCAAAGTCCAGTTAAAATAACCCTAGCTATTTATCTATCATGGACAATTACTACTTGAAACCAATACACAATAAAATCCCTGCAAGAAACCTTATGTAATAAACAATCTTCTGTCAATACAAGAGGTCCATATACTGTTAGCAAATTAACCTCTTTGGAATTGAATATAAATTTGTTCCGCCCTAAAGAGTCAGCAACCTTTTTTTAGCAGTATAAATCAATTTTGATCATTCCCTTTATTTCCATGCTTTACTAGCTTTGCTTGGAGCATTATTGGCAATTTATTGCCTGCAGGTTTGTTTGTTTTGGGACATGCATTGTTGCCATGGAAATATATAAAATCTTGTCTTTCTTTTTTTTTCTTTCTCCCTCTCTCTCTCTCTCTATTTCTCTCTCTTTCTCCTCTATCTTTCTCTCTCCCTGCCTCTCTATCTTTCTCCCCCTCTCTTTCTCTCTCTCTCTCTTTCTCTCACTCTCTTTCTTTCTCTCCCTCTCTCTCTTTCTCTCTGTCAGTTCAGTCTTTCTTTCATTTTCACTCATTTTTATCAGTGGTTTAACATTTTCCAAATCTATGTGTTTCTCCCATACTCTCACATCCATTCAGTGTATAAATTAATTAAACCTTTATATTTAACCTATTTATATTTAACCTAACCTTTATGTTCTACTTCCATCGATAAATCAGCGTCTTCCCAGCAACATGGCAAGCATGCAAACGGCCATGAAAACATTTCTTGAGATTACATGAAGACTGACATTATTGGCATGCCATTCACCCAGGCAGAAAAACATTATAGGTACATGTAGGCTAAAGAATAAAAGCTTCTTCAAATTTCAGCTCAAAGTATAAAAGTTGTCAAACTTTCAGCGCAAAATCCTTGACTTCCTTTATTTTCGTGTTATTCTGGCCTGGTAATTATGTTGCTGCAGTGAGGCTTAATTTAAGGTATGGTGTTGTCAAATGTTCAAGCTTTGGGCAAATAATCAAAAATAAGAATGACCTTACGGCTTGAATATACAAGTATATATATATACAGCATGGAATATTCTAGTTAGCAAGTATCTCCGTGTTTTAGATATAGAGTATACATTGTAGGCCTACATGATTCCTCCAAAGTTTCTGGTGAGAATGATTAAAATTATGATTTTGATTACAGACAAAAACAACAAAAAGAGGTTTATTATAAAACAATGATGATGATACAACATGCTCACACTACACTATACTGTTTCTGGGTATTGTCTGTAACTTTCTTTTTAAATGGTTACAGTTCTGTATAGAAATAATGTGAAAAATCATGTACTGTGAGATAGCAACAGATGGACTAGACTGATACTCAGGACAAAACTGAGACAAGATTTCTACTCTGGTTTCCAGTTTTGACAGAAGGATATGATATATCTTAAGAACAATGTGGATACAGTTGATAAGAGGATAACTCTTGCTGCTGACAATAAGAACTACAATCAATTCAAGCACAGATGTCTCTATTTAATGTCATTTGTTTGAAAGAAATAGAGCTTTTTGAAACCAAAACCAGTCAAGTATGTCATATCCTTCTTGTAAAGGAAGGATCACTAAAGAGGCACATCATACGATCGATGCATGATATGGAGAATCCACATTGTACGTAGACATGCACGATTGTACAATCATAGCTCTCAATGGTCTGGCAATGTCTGCAACTCAATCGGTATAATGGAAAATCACTTATCTGGAAACGATAATTCAAGGAATTATTTCCTGATTCTGCTGTAATGTCGCAAACAGCCATTGTGATAGCCCAGAGATTGTCAGACTTCAGAATGGAATTGTTTGGTATTTTCGCTTGAATGAATTTGACAAAGTTGACTTTTATTCAGGACACTATTAAAGACACTACATGTAAGAAGACAAACGCAGGAAATGTTGTCAATTTTAAGGTTATTTGGTATTAACTAAAATTTGAGTGAGCCACAGATAAAACTTCAATACTCATTAGTATCATGACAGCGCATCTTTGAAATCAATCTGTAATGCAAAACACTATCAAATAGAAACATGTGCAATAAATGCCCAGGGATTCTGAAACAATAATAGAGTATAATGACTAGCCCATAATTGCTATCAATCAATGTACTCTCTGAAGTACTATTAACGAAACAAAAATCAATCTGTAATTCCGGTGGCACTGGCTGAGCCAACCATTGAAGTAAAGTCAGATAATTAATTCATCAATTCACTCTCATTCCCTGTTTGACTTTTATTAATGTACAGCACAGTGTAAACAATGCATTTATAAGTTATAGTTACTTGGTACTTGGTAGGATTCCTCCAAAAGACGCCGTAAAGGTGTTTAAACTGGAGGTGTAGTTGAGCAGTATAGCCTTATATTTAAAGGATCTTAATAAACAAATCTGATGTAGTATGCATCGAGACAGGCAACTATAAATCACATCATAAGAACATACAAACTTACAGCAAATAAGGACAAAAATTGCAGTGCCACAGTTGAGCTGAAGGGACAGCAGAGCCTTTCAAAAGTTCAAAACAGGTTCATTTCCTGCACAAAAATCTTCAACTCAAGATAACATCTGTATTTCTAGTAAAATCCATGATATTGTTCCACGAAAGTGACAAAGCAAGCTGATCAGAAAGTACATATCTATTCCAAGTTGATTATAAACTATCCACAATCATAAGACAAGTTCAGTCAGTCACTTGTATCACTAGCACTAGCAGTATATATTCATCATGAGAACAATGCCATTGAGATGGTGTGACAACTCCCCCTAGACAACTGAAGCCGGTATGGTGTAAACCGATGACCACTCAAATAGCTTGCTAACACCAGTCCACAGACATTAGAGCTACCCTCACAAATCCAACACAGCCATGGCAATGCCAGACATTTTAATTAATGAAAAGCTAATTATCGATACAACTAAAGGTTAATTGTGCAGCAGCATGCGTTTGGCCGTTCAAGCCTCCGATGCAGGCCAGGGAGACGATAAGTCGATTAGGACGTGTGAGGCATCGGGCCAAGGACTCTTACAAGACACTGCGGTCGATCGTTCGTTCAATAAATGACGGATGGTAAAACTATATTGCTTTATGATCTGATCTTATCTCAGCAACCTGTCTTACTGTATGCAAATGAAGTATTTGTTGATTGGATTACACCATGGCTGCCTGTGGAATTCTTAAGCAGGAATTAAAGAGATTAATCCCTCATATCTACTAAGTACATTCATACTAGAAATCCCTACAGGTCTTTGAAATGATTTGCATAATGCAATTTACATGTTTCTCTGTTCCTGCATATGTACCCTACAAGTGAAGTTTATGGCATATATACAAAACATCCAATATGACATTTGGCATTTACCATATGTCAATGGGTAGTACATAAAACAAAATTATATATAATCTCATGCATCTGTGTCAAATATTTTGGATAATATATGTATTTTGCAAAATGTTATCTATTCAATATTCCATAACTACTTTGTCTTTTATAATTTTCTGAACTGTTGTTCCATATATGTATGTGTATGTTTAAATTGCCAAGTCAGATTTCAAAAAAAGTTCTAAGAAAAGAAATGGTTATCAAACTAGAGTATCATACAGAGTCAAGATTGATAATTATCATTTCCTATTTATTTTACCATTACTTGCCATATTACCATCGAATGTAATATCAAATTAAAAACACCATACATACCTTGGAGAATACGAGCGACGTCTATGTGACTTCATCATGATATCACAGTGATAAAAAAGTGTTTATTAATCCAATAATTCTTAATCCACAGAATGTGAGCAATGCAGGGTATCACTGGGGTACAAACATCATAACTAATATCAATAATCATTCATGACAAGATGTGTTGAATCCAGACTAGATCAATGTTACCAGGAAAATGAACATAGAAACCATACTTCAAGGAGCCGACGACATCAACAACGTCCAATCGCAATAAACAACTGTAAAAAGAATGATATTGGATTGCACTAATGATCACCGAGGAGCAAGGCCAAATATACCGCCAACTGATTTTCTGCCGAAAAGTTTGAAATCATGATATCATGTTGTGATACTGGCATAAGTATCCAAGCAAAGAAGGCTCTGCCAATCTTATCTTCCACTTTGACAGTTAGGAGAGCATAGAGACCAGTGTCAGCTATATCCAATGATGATTATCCCATTCATTCATTGCTGTATTATGAAGTTCATTCATTGATCTGCGGTTCTCAGCTGTCTACCGAGACAATCATACAGCTGGCGCTGGCCGGTACAAAACAACTACAGACACAACCACAGTGGCATGGGTAATAGATGTTCCCCCAAATCTACGGTTCCACCCCCTTACACCATACCATGCCTAGGCTTGAGTGCACTCATCCTCTTTCTACACACATACACAAATGATCTTTGGACACACACAAACGTCAGGCCTCAATGCATTTTTCAATGTTTCAAATACTTCATGCCCAGTCAAAATAACGTTGCATGACATGCTTTACACTGTGTGAAGTAATGCCAGAGGTGTGTTCACACTGTATGAAGTAATGCCAGAGGTGTGTTCACACTGTATGAAGTAATGCCAGAGGTGTGTTCACACTGTATGAAGTAATGCCAGAGGTGTGTTCACACTGTGTGAAATAATGCCAGAGGTGTGTTCACACTGTGTGAAATAATGCCAGAGGTGTGTTCACACTGTGTGAAATAATGCCAGAGGTGTGTTCACACTGTGTGAAATAATGCCAGAGGTGTGTTCACACTGTGTGAAATAATGCCAGAGGTGTGTTCACACTGTGTGAAATAATGCCTGAGGTGTGTTCACACGACACGTCTCTTGAGAGATCAAGGTTAATGGGTGAAGGATACATATATATTGTGTGAGAAGAACAAACCAGGTTTGGCTTTGAACATGAACCTATGTGACATATCTCAGGGTGTGAATCTTGGCACCCACCGTTGTTCGTTCATTGAGACACAGAGGAACAATTCACAATTCAACATAGCTAGGGGTGCGTT
This sequence comes from Strongylocentrotus droebachiensis, assembly GCA_035222895.1. Lineage (NCBI taxonomy): Eukaryota > Metazoa > Echinodermata > Echinoidea > Camarodonta > Strongylocentrotidae > Strongylocentrotus > Strongylocentrotus droebachiensis. The sequence continues at coordinate 180,518 of JAVYIG010002150.1, forward strand.
TAATCGACACTTTTTCACCCTAGAATCACGGTTTCTAAAGACGTTTAGTTTAAAACGCAATTGCGTTCAAGCGATTTTTCGTCGGTCGTAAAAATAAACGTCTTTGAAAACACAAACATGAAACGCTGAAAAAGATGCGTTTTGTATCATGATTCAAAAGAATCACGGTCGCTAAAATTCGATTGAACGGACGGAGTTCTCAATCATGATTGTATGACGAAGCCTCTTCCGGTTTGGGAAAAACCGCGCGCCCGCTTTGCATGCAATTTGCGTTCACTATACCATCGTGGCCTGTTCCGTTATGTTATTCCTTGTTTTTCCTTCTATCATTTTCTCTTTCTGTCTTTCCTTATGTTATTCTTTGTTTCTTACTTCTATTCTTATGTTATTCTTTGTTTTTTTCCTTCTATCACCTTTTCTTATGTTATTCTTTGTTTTATCATTCTATCATTTGCTCTTTCTGTCTTTCCTTATGTTATTCTTTGTTTTTTTTCCTTCTATCACCTTTTCTTATGTTATTCTTTGTTTTTATCATTCTATCATTTGCTCCTTCTGTCTTTCCTTATGTTATTCTTTGTTTCTTCCTTCTATACTTATGTTATTCTTTGTTTTTTCCTTCTATCACCTTTTCTTATGTAATTCTTTGTTTTAAGCATTCTATCAATTTCTCTTTCTGTCTTTCCTTATGTTATTCTTTGTTTCTTCCTTCTATCATCTTCTCTTATGTTATTCTTTGTTTTTATAATTCTATCACTTTCTCTTATGTTATTCTTTGTTTTAATCATTCTGTTACTTTCTCTTTCTATCTTTCCTTATGTTATTCTTTGATTCTTCCTTCTTTCACCTTCTCTTATGTTATTCTTTGTTTTAATCATTCTATCACTTTCTCTTTCTGTTCTTCCTTATGTTATTCTTTGTTTCTTCCTTCTATTTTGATGTTATTCTTTGTTTTTTCCTTCTATTACCTTCTCTTTTGTTATTCTTTGTTTCTTCCTTCTATTCTTATGTTATGCTTTGTTTTTTCCTTCTATTACCTTCTCTTTTGTTATTCTTTGTTTCTTCCTTCTATTTTTATGTTATTCTTTGTTTTTTCCTTCTATTACCTTCTCTTTTGTTATTCTTTGTTTCTTCCTTCTATTCTTATGTTATGCTTTGTTTTTTCCTTCTATCACCTTTTATGTAATTCTTTGTTTTAAGCATTCTATCACTCTCTCTTTCTGTCTTTCCTTATGTTATTCTTCGATTCTTCCTTCTTTCACCTTCTCTTATGTTATTCTTTGTTTTAATCATTCTATCGACTTTATCTTTCTGTCTTTCCTTATGTTATTCTTTGTTTCTTCCTTCTATCATCTTCTCTTATGTTATTCTTTGTTTTTATAATTCTATCACTTTCTCTTATGTTATTCTTTGTTTTAATCATTCTGTTACTTTCTCTTTCTATCTTTCCTTATGTTATTCTTTGATTCTTCCTTCTTTCACCTTCTCTTATGTTATTCTTTGTTTTAATCATTCTATCACTTTCTCTTTCTGTTCTTCCTTATGTTATTCTTTGTTTCTTCCTTCTATTTTGATGTTATTCTTTGTTTTTTCCTTCTATTACCTTCTCTTTTGTTATTCTTTGTTTCTTCCTTCTATTCTTATGTTATGCTTTGTTTTTTCCTTCTATTACCTTCTCTTTTGTTATTCTTTGTTTCTTCCTTCTATTTTTATGTTATACTTTGTTTTTTCCTTCTATTACCTTCTCTTTTGTTATTCTTTGTTTCTTCCTTCTATTCTTATGTTATGCTTTGTTTTTTCCTTCTATCACCTTTTGTGTAATTCTTTGTTTTAAGCATTCTATCACTCTCTCTTTCTGTCTTTCCTTATGTTATTCTTCGATTCTTCCTTCTTTCACCTTCTCTTATGTTATTCTTTGTTTTAATCATTCTATCGACTTTATCTTTCTGTCTTTCCTTATGTTATTCTTTGTTTCTTCCTTCTATCACCTTCTCATTCTTTGTCTTATTATTGCGATCTATGCTCAAAACAGCAGTCGACAGTCGGCCGTAAACAATTCCAGAAAGCGCGCGCCGAAGTTCCTGGGCCATACTGCGCAGTGTGATGCGCAGTGGTTTGGCTCGCAATGAGCTAGAATCAGCGTTGATGAAAAATCGCTTGAACGCAAACCGCAGTGACCTTGCTTTTTGTAACGGCGTTTTGAATTGTGATTCATGTTTGTGATTCTAGCTTCGAAAATTTGATTGAACGCACCCTAGATCCTGTGATTGAAAGTCTAGCGCTTGTATGAAGGCATGTTATGTGTGGATTAAAAGGCCAGTGAAAGTACACAGTAAGCCCAAAGAATATATACTCTTTGGCTGAGCACATACAATCATCATATCCACTTTAAGGCATTGATATGTGTACACAAATTTAATATCATTGAATCTGAAATTCAAGCCCCTTCACACCAATAAAAGAATAATGCTGATTTGAATGAAACTTTAAAAAAATATTTTCAAATCATGTTTTCTTCTTTTTTCTTTTTTTTTATACTACTTTTTATTTCAATTTCAAACCAATGACATGCAGGCTACCCTAGAGTTACTGAAGCCTGATTTCCCCCCATATGAGCACATTACATCATGAACATAAACAGTCTGTCCCATCTCTACATGGTGTATCCTTCGTAAGATTATACAATCAGCACACATCTCTAAATTAGTTTCTTTTAATCATCCGATCATGGACTTTAGAATTAAAATGGGTGTAAAAATTAGGCCAGATTCTTTATTTCTCCCCTATTTCTTTTATTGGTTCAGAGCATCTGTGTGCCGGGTTTAAACTATTTGTTCTGTGCAAGGAATGAGTTCAAAGGTTCCATTTTTTGAAGGAGTATTCAGACCCCCAAAAATGCTTTGTCTTTCCTCCACAACACCTGCAAGTAACGATTGACAATGAATGATTTTAGAATAGCAAACTTGGTAAATAAAAATCAAATAAATTAAAATCACCATTACACCCTGTTATAACATCTCTTGTGTAAGCAGTGGCTGTTAAATCCAGCTCAGAGTTCTGCCCTAAATTCCACCCCCCCCCCCTTCCCCTATTCTGCCTTGGTTATTTTCACATTTTCCTTTTGTTTCCTACACATTCCAACAAATGGCAGTTGTATCTGACTCTAGTCTGTCAAACAGGATGGACAGGACAAGGTCTCTCAAGCATTTCGGTAAAAAATATATTCTTGGAAAATTGCAATCAGTCATTGTTTGTCACTGTATTCTGAAGATATTTGAGGCAGTTAAATTGCAGACACATTGCACTGGAGGTTCTGACGGGTTATTGCTATTCACCATTTGACAATTTTCAGAAAGAAAACAGTCACAGAGAAAGATAGAGGAGTCAGGAATAGAGGGATGGTGAATAGAGGGAAGGTATAAAAAAGCAGTGTGAGAGAGTGAAAAGAGGGAACATGAGAAAGAGTAAGAAATGGGGAATAAGAGAGAGAAGGGGGTTTTTAAAATTCAGTAACTTGATTAAAAGCACTACTGAAAGAGAAAAAAGAAAGTAGAAAATATTAAAAGAAATACATTAAAAACTTGAAGGAAGATCAAAGGTATGGAAAGAAAGAGACAGTGTGAGACCACGTTAGAAAAAGTCATTTGATTATAGCACGTAGCTCAATATTTTCACTCTCTATTTCTAACCCAAATAACTCTATTTTGAGTGGAGATGGATTGCCAGTGGCATATCAACCTTATTTACACTCACAAGTTTTGAGGTCTCACACCTATTCATTTATTGATTGTATTTTTTGTTTAAGGGTCAATATAATTGACGTTTGGGCTGGTATATATGGCAGTCTAAGCAAGGGTATATATGACGAAGGGCAGGTGACTGGGTGTATCTGGATTAATATCACATGTGTACAATCCATTAATAAGGCCTGGTATTTTTTTCTCTCCATAAATAGCCCTGTCCGTGCTACTAGGTTCACTAAAAATTGTTTAATAAAAATAACTCGCTAGAATCACATTGGGGATTTATATATTTTGTTTAATTTAGTTTTAAATGTTTTCCATGGAACACTCAAGATTATTTTTCTAAATGCCCCAGTATTAGCAAAAAGAACGCTGGTTTGTTGCTGTTTTTTTCTTTCTTCATACCAATAGGAGAAGTTTTGCTAATATTAAGGGTTAGGTGAAATCAAAATTGTGTCTGAAAAATTGAAATTACTGGTTTACTACATAAAAATGTTCCAGAATATCAATAGCTTTAATGGAAACTTTTGAGCAAAATCTCAATTTGCCTTCTTTTCTAAAGGCAAACTTTCTTTTTGTAATCAATCAGAAGGAAAATGCAAAAAGGAATAAAGTGTAGTAATGAGTCAAATATATCACTTGGCACTTTGTTAGGGGGTTGTATCTAACTAACAATAAACATCATGGAATTATTATTTCCTGTCACTTCATGCTAAACACTCATAGCATTTTCAATCAACAAAATACTTCAAAGGCTCTAGACATTTTAGAAATCCAGTATAGTCCATAATGCCATGTAAAAAAGGGTTTCAAAATGTTAATGTTCATAACGAGCCAAGTAATTCAGAACTATGCATAAGTCTATTCTACAAAATGATCATACTTACGCAATGTGAAAGAAAAATATTCTCAACTCAAAGCAGTTTGGCTAACTTCTTTTAGGTGAATAATCCACAATGGTCCCACATATAGTATCAATATGTTGTCACAATCCCAAGCACTTCGACAGACAGGGTCTAAACCACCACCTACCCCGATGGCAAACCAGAGGCAATACACAGCAGAGAACCAACAAGCATCAAAGAACTCAATTCATAATATTTTTATCATGATTCGCTAAGAAAATAAGCAACGCCACAGGCTGGACATTATTCTGGAACTGTAGTTAGATGCATGATTAATGTGGTTCTTTGTGACTTCTACTGTACTCCTGAATTATTCTCCTCTTTTTATACAAGCACCGATTGTACAGAAACTGAAGTACCGGTATATACTGCCTGCATGGAGAATTTCATAAAGGAAGTAAATGGACAATTTCTATTTGTTTTTTTCTTTCTCTCTCATATATTTAGAATTTATAAAACCTCAAGTTAAATACAAACATGCATGACTGAGTGGTTTCAATATTCGACCCAACACTTTGGTTTTGTTTACTTACATCATTGAGTGTATCAAATATCAATGATTAAACAACTCATCTCATCTTTGTGACATATTCACTATATGGTTGGGCTAATTCAGAACAAATAATAACAATTTTGTGCGTATAATTGCTTTCACAGTTGTTTCATTTGAGAGTAATATAATACAAGGTATTCACAGTGGTTTTAGTGTTTATATATGGGGGTTGTCTCTTCAAACATAATTAGAATTGAATAGAAAAAATAACATGTAAAGAATGGCGTAGCCCACGACTACCGGTAATGATAATACTATCCACCTACACGTACCATTTCAATGAAAGAGAAGAAGTCAATAATGCCAAGATACTAATTGAAGAGTAAGTGGAATAAACCACTCAGATTGTTATGAATTTTTAAACAGCATAACAGCAAGTATTTAATAAATCAGCAATTATGATTAGGTACGACAGCCAGTGTAATGCCTTTGGTAACATTTTGACCTCTTTATCACCCAAACATAATTTATCTCCATGACAAATTTTTAAAGATCATTTCTTCAAACTGCAACTGTATCACATCAAGATCAATGATCAAGATTATTATGATATGTTTTTCTGTGTTTTCTTAACCAACAGCAGCAAATATGTACATGTAGGACTACAAGTGCAAGCTTTTACATTTTCAAGCTTTAAAAAAAAACCTATTTGTCTGAAAAATCATATTCAGCAGAAAATATATGTATGATTAATAGTTGACATACTTGACAATAGACAAGAGCTTGATTTTCGGGGTGTTAACCTTTTATGCTTACCAGTATTTATTGTAGGAAAAGTCTATATTGGGTACTATTTATCTTGTAGGAACATCAGGAATATTGACATTGTTGTTTGCCGTCTAGTACCAAAGTACACTGTAAGATAATCTAACTTTGACATAACCTAGATATATACTTCCAAGACCATGGAGTCATTGTCCATAAAATGAAAATAGAACAGAAAGAATACAGGGGGAGTATATGCCAGGCACTGTAAAGTATGATATATTGTTCCTTATCCTCCTTCAGTTTTTCTTTGTACATAGCACTGAAAGATTTCCAATAAATAACTTGATAATAAAAATAATGTACCTGTAATTTTGAATGTTACAATGTCACAAGCCTGTGGGTAATATTGAAATAAAATTCATGTCATATCAAGCAAAGATTTGTCACAGCGTTGTACAGCAGGCCAGTGTGAAGCAGGAAGATTATCATCTCACAAGTTATCTCAGAGTGTACATATCAAAATATCAAATTAAAAATAATGACAAGGATGTCAAAAACATGAAAGAAATACATTTTTGTTTCAATATTACCCCATGAGTCTGCTTCCAAAGTAAAGTAAAGTAAAGTTTAAAAAAAAAAATAATAATAATAATAATAATAATAATATAAAAATTTAAAAATATATACTTAAGCCCATGTTTAGCCCCCCCCCCCCCCCCCCTCAGCCCCCCTCCTCCTCCTCCTTCTACCACCATCTCCATCCCCAAACAATTCACACTTTTACCATTCTTCCATGGATACTACTCTGAATACGCGCACATCTTCAGTTTTATTCTATAAAAGTGAATACACTTGGAAAAGGACACACGTTGAACTCTCCAATACCCTGTAGCATATTTGGCCTACTTCCAATAATTTCCGAATATTGGAATCCCTTAATAAAATTGCTCCGAGTAATATCCAATTATCATCATATAACATGCAATTTTGAACTTGCCGCTCCTCAAATTTCCTGTACAAGGGATAGGGTTCTTCAAGGAATAGAGGTCTGTTATTAAATCATAAGTACACATAATGCAATCAGCAATTTTCAGATTATCAAGAATCTTTAAAGTACAGAGATTATTGAATTTCATCGAGTTAGTGATAATGGTTGCTTGATGTGTTTCTTTTCTGGTTGGATTTATAATGTCAAAGTCGACTAAGATATCATTACTGAATATACATTCTTGTTGACAATTTTCTCTCTCTTTTTCCACATCTTCCAAAATGAGGATGCATGAATTCGTCGCTGTTTTCACGAAGTGACGGTAGTGAAAAAAAATTGCATTCACTTTGCGTTACGATTTTCCTAACTACCGTCACTTCGTGAAAACAAGGACGAATTTATACTTCAAAGAAAATGATGTCTGACAGAATAGGTGATGATACGATACAGATAATAATTTTAGAAATTTGTTATCACATTCCAGTGCTGGAAGTAAAGTAACACAAAATGAAAAAAACTTCACTATGATTTTGCAACTACAAGGTAATAGGGGTCTGCATCTGATAATTTATGGATTGGACTGGTATATAGTACCGGTATGCACACAGCAGAATAACTTTCTAGGTACGTTTCAGAATAAAATGCGTACGCAACACTGAATCAATCACTAGCAATTAATTATTTACGTCAAATGACGAATGAAGAAAACAAAATGATACATCTGTGACAGTCAGATAATCCAACATGAGACATCTAAAATCTGTCTCCAACAAAAACTTACCAAATGTATGCACAATGGTGTCACTGGGAGATCTCTCTCGTTGACTTCGTCACTAAATTGAAAGCCTTTGCCACTGATCTTACTAAGCTCATCCTAGTGATTGGTAAATCAATTTCCCGTCTTACGATCATGGGCTAGCTAGCTGCGTCCATCTAACTGATTGACCTTGAACTTAGAGGGCATCTGTTTTTATGCTACCATCTTCTTATTCATGTCTGGGTATTTGACTTCAGAATCTTGTATGTTCTGTATGTAGAACTCTTCCTTTATTCTCTCTCGCTTGCTTTCTCTCTCTGTCTCCCTCTCTCCCTCCCTCGCTCCCTCCCCTCTCTCTATTTCTCTCGCTCTCTCTCTCTCTCTCTCTCTCTCTCTCTCTCTCTCTCTCTCTCTCCCATCTGTCTCTCTCACTCTCTCTATCTCTCCACGCACACTCCTTTCCCCCTCGTAGTCCCTCTTTATCTTCCTGATGGTGTTTACTTTTCTCTCGTTTTCATAAAGGAAATGTTACTTCCTGAATATATAAACATTGTAGTTTTTATGTATTAAAAGCTTGACACCACAGTAGGAAATCTATTGTGCAATTGACATTAAAACTGTTTTCTCTCGACTTAAACATATAGCAACTGAGATTTTCAGACCTTAAAATATTCATCGCATTATGAGTATGACTAGACATGGACAAGAATAAAACTTCAAATACTGTAGAGCATAGAGACAGTGTGAAACTGACTTAACACAAAGCTCATTTTAACATAACTTTTCAGCAGTTCAATACATCTATTTTCCATAGATCCTAACCTCAGTTACCTACAAAATGTATGGCTTTGTATTCAATGACTGAAAGTTACATTTTATCAATCACATTTGTCACAAACCCGTTTTCATATCCTCATAAACCTTCAAATTCCTTCACTACTCGATATGGGGTTACAAACCGCAGACTTAAACTTACATTTTATAAAACAATTTTCTCACAAATATTTTCTTTTTCTTTCATTTCCTCATTAAAACTCAAATTCTTGCACCACTTGTACATGTACACTGCTCAATACTGTGGTGTAACAAACCATTGCTGAATGCCAGTTTTCATAGACAGGACTGACAATCACAGACATGTGCTAACAAATCCTACAGAGGGCGCCATATCACATATGAAATCTATGCAAGATTCAGTGATTTGCTGTATTTGTAGAAACACTACACACAGCTACAATCCTCCAGCTTGAAATCTAACAAAGCCGGCACTCCTCATTGATGAGCTTCAGTGAAAATGGATATTTAAAATTTAAAAATCCTAATGTCCAGGCCAGGGAAAGTATTGTACATGTAGTTTTGACTAAATATGCAATATCATTTATTTTCCTACATTTTATATCAAAACCAAATAGATTTTATTTATTTATTTATTTATTTCGTTTTATTTCAACAGGGTAGCCCCATCAGTAGTTAAAATACTGTTATACTGGATTGAATGGATTGAATCAAGGACTATGTATTAATACAACCAATGATTCAAACAGTGTATTTAATTAACAGATTATTCTAATTAAAAATAATGGATTATTGTATAGCAAGTAAAGTGGAGAAAAAAATTCAACATGGATGAATGTAAACATCTAACGCTTTCTTGAACCATCAATCAATTTCTTTAATTTCCCCTTTACAGCCCCATTTCCGTTTATCCAACCCCTTTCTCTCTTACATCATCAAAATCATAAAACACTTGTGCCCTTTATTCCACCCTGACATTTCTCCATTCCCCTTTTAAGAAAACAGCCTTTCAGCTATACAAGCAATCAGGGTAATTTTCAAGCACCGTGCAAGCCAGTCCAGCCACATCTAGATATTGATTTTTCCCTAAAACTTAATAATATTACAACACCAAAGAATTGATTGGGCCTGGGTGCAGCGCTTATATATACCCAATGAAAACCATTAATGTTTGTATAACAATATCGCTAGTACATTCAGACGCTGTGCATGGGAGAATGAATGGGGGAAAGGTCAAGTTTGTTCAAGCAAATATTTGATATTAAAAATCATGTGTATGGTTTTAGGAGCAATCATAATGCACTGAAGTGGCATCCTTAATAAGCCATCGACTACTGAATTCTCTTATTACCATATTCTTTATACATGGGCCATCCAGTTCCAGTATGCAATGTGTTAAAGGTAGGCGTTACTACTGCAGCTAGAAGGGATTAGACCATACAGCGAGCCAGCGAGGTCATTGTGACAGGTGGCTATCTCATTAACTCAGCTCTCATTTAACATAAGAAAAAGAGGATCATGGGGGACCAACAGGCACCGATTTGGGAAGTTTTCTTTATAGAGGGAGCAAGTAGCTACAAGTAGGACAGTGTGCCTTTAAAAGTATGTGAAGTTCATAATTTAAGTTATGGAAATAGCTGGGTAATCCATGTAGAATGCTTGAAAATGTACATGTATTGAAAAGCTTCAGGTTAAAGAATTTTTTTGTTGTGAGTATAGATAAAATTGTATCCATTGTAATATATATATTTTTTTTTATGAGGTCATTTGTAACTGTTTAGGAGGGTAATGATTGGGCAATACATGTACATAATCAAAGGTTGGGTGCATCTTAATTAGGGCCAAGTCAAAATGTCTAAATCAATGTCATTGTTACATCGATAACCAAAATGGTTCAATGGGTGAGAAGTAGACTAGTTTTTCATTAACAGGCACAAAATTGTTTCCATTGTAATACAATTTTTTGTTTTATGAGGGCGTTTTGTACCTGTTTAGGGAGGGGGAATGATCGGGCAATACATGTACATATGATCAAAGGTTGGGTGCATTTTAATTAGGGCTGAGTCAAAATTTCAAAATCAATGTCATTTCTTATACATGGGATGATAACCAAAATGGTTCAATGGGTATTTGAAGACTAGTTTGTCATTAACTGAAAGAATGACATACATGTTCTGGTGGAATTATTGTATGGAGTTAATAGTCTAGCTTAGCCTACATGACCATCATTAGTACAGCAGACATAGAGTCTATGAGTAAATCTATAATGGTAATGACATGTATTGTTCTGAATGTACATAATTTATGGTAGTCAATATAATCATTAGTCTGTCCTTCAGACTCCCTTAATGCTACTTGGGCGATCAACATTTCAGTCATAATTACATTTTCAGAGCACAAAATTTATATTGCTCATGTTCTCATCAGGAGGTATTCAACTAATCTTATCATTGTGGCTAAAACCATAATTTCAATAACTCTTTGTACAATTTATTAACCATATTCATTTTCTTTTATTACACATATTACCTGCTGAAAGCCATAAGGTCTGTCAGGATATGAGTAAGCCTATTTCTTGCTCTTAGCATAAAGTTCTAATATAGCCATTGTTAACATTTAAGTTGGTTTCTTTGTTACAACTCAAATCTAAATCCCCTCATACTTTTAAAAACACACACAAAAACACTTGCATATTGCATATAAATGTGATTCAAGCATGGTATTGTTCTTGTTTCTCTATTCATGAACTCCTAGAATATCTTTTACCACTTTCAATTACTACCAGAATAAGATTCATATTCGACCTTAGGTTCTTTTAGTTCATATTCATTCTTAAATACAGAAATGTTGACACCAATGACTTTTCTGACAGAACATCTGATCCATAATCCATTCCTCTAAAAAATCTAAAAAATCCTACAAATCATCCAATTCTGCCTGTCCACCAGCAAAGCATTTTTGCACATATTCTCCACTCTTTACACAAACGACCCCCAAATTAAATCATATTTCAAGCATGGCAGACATTGCCTCGATGCATCTCACATTCAAGATTTTGAATAATTAGCCTCCCCCTGAAGGCAACCCAGATCCGTCTTCATTTCTTCCAGTTATACCACTGATGCTATCTCGCCACTATACCCTGCATCCAGCATCTTCTAACCCATCTTGTCACAGGCTTGGACGTCACTTCCAAATGTTGCTTTGCCTAATTCCCCCCTCAGGATGTTTGATTCAAAAGTTAAAAGAGAGATGGTTTGAAGTCATGTGATGACTCATCTAAGATCTCATTCCCTAAAAAGTGATAAAAATGACGGATTTTCCCCCAAGATTTAGCATGAATCTGTCTCAGATACAGCATGGCATTGATGTGGTTTGCATACATGCATTTTGGGCATACATTATAGACATATTCCCTGATTTTCTTGCATGTTGTAATGTATTATTGTATTTCACAAGTCAACACATTAATGTGGATAATCACTACAAACATTAATTAAATTCACTTTTATCCTGGTAATAATAAGTTATTAGGTGTTTTAAGTTATTGTAATCAGTAGTGCAATAGAAGAAAAACAAAATTTATAAACATTTGGCAAAGTAACTTTGGATGTTAGCAGTGGCACTTTTTTATGTAACTTAATCAACCCTTGCACTTTTTCAGACATATTGCATACCGGTACTTAAAACGAACCACATTTTCTATATCATATTATTTGTTGTTAAACATTGGTATCAGAATTGTTTCATTTTGACTTTTGACCGATATATTCACATGTTAACTTTAATACAAGCCATGTTAAAAGCATGTCCATATTAATTCATAACACAAATTAAATTATTCATTGGTTAAATTGAAAAATGCCAAAAATTAGGACAATTGCCCCCCCCCCCCCAAAAAAAAAAAAATGCCATTCACTATTAACCACAAAATTAAATGCAGCCAGCATAATCTCAGCAGTTTTCTGCAGTTGATTAATCAGAGACTGCATTTAAATCAAACATCAGCCAACTATGAAAATAATCATCAATCTTCTGACATATCATGCATTGGAACAAGAGGATGGATGTATACTGAAACCATTGACTGAAACAACAGCCTTGAATATGAGACAATGAGACAATCTAAATTAATAAGGATGTGTTGTGTTCAATCCTGTGGATGAGTTGACGTCAACGTTGTAATAATTAGATTTGATCTGCTAAGGCCAGATGATACACACAGAACTAAACTGGACACCATCGGGCCAAGAACACCTCCAAATTAGTCTTGGACAGCGCCGAAGTGCCGCCTCGTTTTTTCGCTCAGCCATCCTTGAAATGACAATTTATGAGGGAGGGGGGGGGGGGGGAGGGAGAGAGATGTACAATTACGGTGATGCTGAATGACTCAACACAAATTGGAATGAATGAAAACATCATGGACTAAAGCCAAAGATTAGTAGTCTTACATGACCAGACCAAGTCTGCCTTAAAACCTTACACAAAAATGACCATGTGGGGCTTTTAATCACTGAAGACGGTGCCTATGCTCACGGAAACCCATCAGATTTACACTAATTAAAACTATTTCAAATGAAAGCAGCCTGTTATCCTCCATGCTTCATTCACAATATAAAAATACACTGTTGAACATTTGATTGGTGTAAAGAGCTTTTACACTTGTTCATACTTAACAGCAAAGGGGTGTACATATATACACCTATCACTTGAATACATTAAACATATTTTAAAATAAAATACGTTGTACTACTTCACAGTATAAATACAGTCTGCATACAAAGACTATGCATTGTATGAGTAAAATAATTCTGGCACTACCTCATTCATTCATCCATTGATGAAAGCGAATCGTGATGTAAGTTTCCATGGAAACCGCTTCCCTCTAAAATGCGGCTCTATTCATTCACAATCCCTTTTGCTCTGACTTGATGATGTCATACGTAAAAAGCCAAGCGAGGTGACTTTCATAAATTAAAAAATCTGGCGGTGCGAGGTAAACTCATTTTGACAAAATATTTATCAACTGTGACTGTGACAAAGGCCAGCGTCAATCATGGGAACAAAATGTGCAATTTGAATTAAGCCTTACATATTATAAATAAATACATTCATGGTGAAAACTGTGAGACATCTATCAATATTTAAATGGCTGGGGATTAAGCATACTATGAATGTACAGAGCATGCTATATTTTAAGGATGTATTACATTCTTTTGAACCAATTATCTATAAGCCAATTATATTGTTGTCAAGTTTGTAGACTAAATAATCCTAAATCAACTTAGAATAGTTTAATATGAAAATTAAAAAATCTCTTACTGATGTATTTTATCTTTTGATATTAAAGGTGTCTGTTTTTGTAAAGAGAAACACATGAATAGGATAATTTTTCAATTTTTGCCAGATTATTTTCTATAGTCAACACACATTCAGTCCAATAGGCCATTTTCGTAATGAAGCCAAATTTAATACATAAGTCTTTGTGAAGTGCCTCTTGAAATACAAATTATTTCATTCACCTGAATAGTATTTCAATTGTCAGAAGGCAAACTGCATATATTAAGTATTGCTAGGAAGTCATTTTTGTATCGAGGCACTCCACAAATTAGACTTACACATTAAATTTGGTTACATTACGAAAATGGCCTACCGGTATTGCACACTCCTACAAGGGAACCATCACTAACACACAAACCTGGAAGATAAGCAAAGTGATGCCATCCTCCTACATCACATCACCATCAAACAGCATCTTCATATTCAAAATGGTTCTCCCATTTGCATGCGTGTATATAGACAAGGTTAAGTGCTGCCATTACGTGGCTGCCTGCCTAGCTGCCTCCAGTCCGCCACCGCCGCCGCTGAGCAAACTAACCCAGTCGATGGGGACAAGGTAAGCGAATACAGAGCAAATAGATGACACAACCAAACACCGAAGATGTCTGTCTTTGTGTCTGGATGCTAGCTGCTTGCCTCATCATCATCATCATCATGTTCTCGCTCTTTTTCATCTCTCGTCTTCTTCGTTGTGTCTTTGTCTTCATCTTAAAATCCATCTTTAGTGAATCTTTTGTTCGGTTGAAGTGCCCAATACATTTTTTGTTACAAGATGTGATTCATCACGCTAACCAAACTCTCCCTCTCTCTCTCTCTCTCTCTCTCTTCTTTATTTTTTAATTATCTGTCTGTCTTTCTCCCTTTCTCTCTTCTCTATCATCATACTTTCTTAAATTTTTCCTAATATCCTTTTTTCCTCACTATATTTCCCCCATCTCAATCTGATAAAATAACAAGATCTTGACTTACCTGTTAATGAACAATCGTGATGAAAGATGAATCGCAGAAGGAAAATATGCAAAGATAAAATTGAAAGAGAGAGAGAAAAATATTAGTGATTTGCAATTAAAAGCATATATAAACTAAAGTGAAACATACTGTAACAACATTTGGAATAAGTTACCTCCTAACGGAATTCAGAAGTGCGCCCTTCCCTCTCTCACCCCCCCCCCCTTTCCTCCCTCCCATCCTCCTCCCTTTCTTCTTTATCTGTCTGTCCTACCCATTCCTCTTGTTTTAAACAAAAAAAATACATATTTTCCATAACTAGACTTTCTATCAAACATGACAAGCAATGAAACATCACCACAGAGCGCCATGTTAAAAACAAATGTAATGTATACATCCAATATTCATTGAAAGAGTGGAACAAAATATGACCAAAAGTCAAAGATTATTGTAAACACTGACTGCATTTCAGGTTGAATAGATAAAATATTTATGGTCTGTCATTCACACGTAAACAGGTTGAGCTTAGTCATAGGGGTTCACCGTCATGCTAGAATGATTATAATGTGCATTGTACAAACCGAGGTGGCAATTCTAATATAAAACTTGACTGCATTTTTATTGTAAGCAGCACATAAATGCGCAACGAATGTTTGTGACATGAGTTTTTATTGTTCCTTATGGAGATAATGATTCATAACATTATATGGCACCATATTTCTGAGAACACATTCAGAGGCACAAGCTACTAATTAACTCAGTGTTGAAAAAAGATAGATATTAATATTTTCCAATTATTAAACAGAAGAGAGCATTAACAGACAGGTATAGAAAAAATTGTCATTTAAAAAATGCAAGTTCAGTGATATCTATACCCTTCAAAAAGGTTTATTAAAGGATGTCTGCAAAAATTACACTAAGGATATATTTTTGTGAAAAGAGGGCTATGTGTTTTGAATGTTGCCATACATGAATATATATGAAAAATAAAAGGCCGCCAGGGCTTCATTACTTCACACGCTAACAAGGCCTTTAACCAACTCCAAGTGTCCGGATGTCTAGACAGCAATTGAGAGTGAAGGAGGCAAGAGGGGGGTTGAGGGAAGATGAGGAGGGGGCGGGGGACAAAATCCACACTCCGATGTAATGAGAGACATCGTCAGCTCACCATAGAGGGCCTGGCTGTGTTTATTATCGCAAAGGATTTATGTTAGAGACTTTCACCTCTAGCCGCCAAGCATAGAAGAAAAAGCAATTCCAGCCTCATCAATTTGGGGGATCTCTCATTCTCTTCTATTACAAGATCTGACGATATGTAGTCAGACAATCGTGAAAGATGGACCGGAATATGATATTTCTCTCATCTAATTTTATAAAAATATGAACACAGCAAACAATAATAGCTTCACTGCGTTTTGCAATTTACCAGTGTCTAAGCTTCAGACTTCTGGTGCCACTGAGTAAATGAAGCTAGAAAGAGATAATATTTGTGAGGTCTTATGGGCATCGATCCTTAAACTGGTAGTCTTATGCTTGTATTTGCCTAAATAAAGAAATTATAAGAAACTCAGGCAAGTTTATATGGCCCTTTATACAAAAATGTTTTTTTTTTTTTTTTTTTTTTAATTATATAAAATTAAAATTCTTCTTTTATGAACCACAGCTTCTAATTTGAACAATTTATGTCCATGATCATTGGAATAAGTATAACAAATATTTATTTGTACAAAAACACAAGTCTACAGGAGCAATTTGGATAAAATGTCATAATTTAATGTCCAAATTGTCAAATATTTTCTCTTATTTTCACACAATTCAACTTCCCTTATAGAAATCTAAGCTTGCAGTCGCAAACACCAATCTAATTAAAGATTGTAGATGCGTTGTAGATCTTGTTTACTGCAACCTTAGAACTAGCCCGCAGCATATTACAAACGTGGAATTACTCTTTTGCTTTCAAACAACACACTACAATGTCACACAAGAGTATTAAATCATTTTTTACCGAATGCATTCTCTTTACCTATATTACACCATATACAGATCTCAAATAACAGACTAATACATTAAAAAAAAGTCTGCAAAAAACAGCTTACCTTATGCCTACATTTTAAATCCTTGTAAATATTTACAACCTAAACTCCAATGGACCATGGAAGATAGATGAACACATTCAAACAAGTGCCAAACCACAGACAATTTTATTGAAAGATGAGAAACAAATACCCATGAGAGAGTTCAGAATCGTCTTGTAAGGCCTGGTCATTAGACGATGAAAGTGATTTACACTGACACTGCAGTAGTTTCGTTTGCTCAAAAGAAACAAGGAGAATACATCCATAAAACTACATAAAACTACATTAACACGATGTGTACATGGTACTTGGATTTTACAGGGTTCATTCTGTTGACAATTGTTTAAAATATGGCCGACTTGTTTGCAAAATAAAACATTTTTATACCTCACTTGAACTTTCACCAAGTTCCTTCATGGAAGTTGAATTTCGGACTCCTTTAGATAAAATTGTAGTTTTTGTATCTAAATTTTCACCTAATTTAGTAGAAATACTGGCTAAATTTCATTTCACTTTTTTTTCTTAAAAATATGATGGCACAAAATGACTCTAATACATACTACACAAATAAATCATCAATTTTTAGGCATAAATCCCTTTTTATGCACTACTTATTCTAAATTTGTTGATGCAAATTCAGGAAAAAAATCATATCAACTTTCCCAAAGCTAATATTCTAGCGTGGATATAAAAGCGGACCATATATTCCTTTTATTTTTATCTTTGATGAGAAAATGAGACACTCCTAATGAATTTCCTTCTTCACTCCCAATTTCAAATCTACATGCGGTTTTATTCATGCAGGGAAGATTTCAAGTATGCGATTCTACCGACTTGCATGACACTATGCTATAACGATGTTGTTATGGTAGTTCCACTAACATGAAAATCACGTCCCTCGCTTTTTCCCACCAATCGATCGTACCTGCCATTCCGAAAGAAACACTACCCCTTTTGTGCATATCGTGTAACAAGCCCAGATGTGACTTCCAAATTCCTCCGCCAAACGAGCATAATCAAAAGCATAATGTGATTGTGAATGATACTACATAGAGAGAGAGAGAGAGAGGGGGGGGGTGTTTGCAGATGGTTGACTTTGCTTGGGGTTTTGGTCTGGGGGTTAAAGGGTTAAGGGGAGAATTTGCAAGGATAAATTTGATTTGTATGCGTGGAGCGATCGCCTTACAAATAAATCCAACATGTGAATATTCCCGAGCCCTCCGGTAACAAAAGCAGAGGTAGGTACGATTCACTGTACATGCAGTCCGTCCATACCTACGGCTGAACGCCTAGCGAGAGTTTGGGCAAGAGCACAGGGTTTATCGAGAGGTTAATTTTGACCATATTCATGACCCTTTCCCAGCTGAACTCCAGTCTTTATTCTCAATTCATTCAATTTACTTCAATTTCAGCTTCAGTGGGCATAATAAGATAACAACAATAACAAGAAAACACAAACAAATCTCCTAATTCTCCACCAGAGCAATTTAAATATCACTCAGTTTATTTCTGAAGAAATCATGTCCAAAATATCTAAGAGTCTATGATAATAATCACAAATTTCTACCAGTAGATGCGCCTGAATATTAAATTTCACAATTCAATTGGTGATTTTTAAGTGGATTTAGAGATAAGACCATGCTCAATATAGCATTGATACATTACTACTATATGTATACCTCTTTTCATGTATAACCCATTGGAGATGGTTAAAAATGTTTATTGAACATTCCCTCTAATTTCATTCCCGAATATCATCTAAGGTTTATTAGAGTTAATGCTAGATTATTCACTGACCTGTCATCTTAATAAATCTAGGAAAACTTGCCAATTACAAGATTCTAGACGGGTCTCATGACCCCCCCCCCCCCCCCCCCCTCTCAAAATTGATTTAATCCCTCTCCCCAAGTGAACTTTAAGACATTGAGAAGGAAATTAATAACCTTATCAAATTCGACCCTCCCCGTAACCATCATTTTACAGGTACATGAATGGTACATGTATATATAGATCTAGATTATAGACTCAAGTACAGATTTCCAATACAAATTATTGGATCAACATGAACTCTGTCCTGCATGTGTTTGTGTACTTATATTGGTATTTCCGTATTCTTAGCATGAATACCCAATTTCCTGTGCAATCAGAAATCCCCTCTTATATCTCAATACATTCATGCACTATGTATCAAGAAAACTTAGTGTATATGATATGGTTCACTTTGACAGGCCAACATAATATACTGGCCCATATAAAGATAATTCTGCACAGCATCCTTTATGATGTATCTACAAAAGATACAGGAAGATTTAGTTGTCATGCTATAAATTGTAGGCTCATAGCTCTATTTCATCTATGCCTTGAACCATATTGAACATATTGGTTTATATGTCTTTGACATATTTTAACTTACAAAATGCATAGAATCACTAACATAAAATCATCAGTAGACATCCAATCTGCAGTATCTTTCCCTTTTTAAAGACATAATAACTAACCAATCACATATAAGTTATACATACAATTTTCTAGACATACATGTAGCTTGCTCAATATTGAAAATATTGGTTTATGTCTTTGACTTATTCTTACAAAATGCGTAGAATCACTAAGGTAAAATAATCAATAGACACTTGATCGGCAGTATCTTTCACTTTTTAAAGACATAATAAATAACCAATCACAGATAAGTTATAGATAAAAATGTCTAAATGTAGCTTGATCAATGTGGTATATGTTTGAAATGATAGCACTGGATGGATCACACTACATAAATATTCACACTTTCCCTTGGAATTCTACAAAAATAGATCCTACCCTCTAAGTAGACATGAGATATTCATCTTTAAAATACAGGATATACCAAACCAACCAAAGTCTGGCCACAGGCTCTTAAAGATGCTGATTATCAGATCACTCTATCATCCATACTCATTAAGAGTTTAGGCATACCTTTAAGCTAATTTCCTGTATCTCCTCAGATGTTCCTATTTTCCAGATAGGCAATTTGAATATGGCTTAGACTTTCTGAGAATATTTATAAGGCCCCAACATATACTGGTAATCTTTTTCTTCATGGTGTGTGCAATCTCTAGACATTCATGCATGTATACTTTGATAAAATGAAGGTATGGATTATGTATTCACCAAGTCACCATCCAAAAAATGATCACACAGTCATTTGAATGATTATGTCTGATTGAAAATTAGTATAATTTAAGCGGAGATAAAGAAGTCCTTTACATCTCCAGAGAAATTAAAATAGAGGGTATAAATCTTGATACCTTAATTTTTAGGAAATTTGTAAGTTGGCTTTGATCTTGGTATATATACTGCTTGTGCCAATTTTATTTCTGAATTTCCTTTGAAAAACAAGATACTGTTCCTTAAAGGTACTATGTCCCATTTGCAGGCCAAAAAAATGAAAAAGTTAAATTCCAACTGCATTTGAAAGATAATACTAATTTAGAACTCCCCTAAAAAAGGTGGGGCTTGAAAATGTCTTCAAGTGGGAAAATAATGACTATTAGTTGTCAAATCGACTTTAGGGCTTTAGAGCCCAAAAGTAATAGTCTTGATTTTCAGACAATTGTACCAAATGGTCTTACGTTTATGCTGCGCAAAGATTCAATCAGTTTAATCTTGGCCATCACAAGAAGTGGGTTATTGATGTAGACAAATGCTCATGTACCCTTTACAACTCTTTTCATGTATGTTATTAGCAAAGAAGAAAAAAAAGCCAGTCAGTCACTCAATAGTGTCTGACAGTGAAGTCTAGCAAGTAAACGGGTTTCCTTGCATAATTTGAATATGAGGACACTGCTAACGTTTAAATTTCACAGATAGGACATACATGACATATTCATAATTCCTGCAAAGTTCTACAGTATTTGAGGTTGGCTGCAACAGGGACATAGTACCTTTAAACTTACTTATAACAAGTGATTTCAAGATATATTGTTTCATAGTATTTTAAAAAGAGGGAAGTGATTGAAGAGTATATCTATCTTAAAATATTTAGAAAGAAAACATTTTGGTAAGGTTCAAAAGAAAACATTGTTGTTCTAATAATGTGTTATAAGAAAAATCATGTTTTTTGTGGTTTTGTTCTTGCCAACTATAATTTTTAACCTTGTGTCTATCATGTTTAACAAAGGAAAAAACTCAAATCTCAAACTAACTTCCTTTGTTAAACCTACTTATGTACAAGGGCATAAGCCCATCGTCAGGTTTAAATTTTAGAAGAAAGTACAGGCCATATTTCTATGACTCAATATTGTATTTTCAACGTGCAGTATTTAAATAGAATATTTATAATTGCTATAGTACTCGATCTTCAAACATATATCTCCAGCAACCAACTTCAGCACACAATGCATTTCCCGGAAATAAAACCCACCAGATACCTATTCACTACACCTGGATTAAGAGAGACAACTTGGTACGAAGTGCCTTGTCTGGGGACACATAAGCACATAGACAATCAATTGAATAAACCATCATACCGATGCATCCCAAAATATATAGAGGTAGCAATATTTGTCAAATGACACAGATTTATGGGACATGTATTTCATTCATAACTTCATGGTCACATATAGCGACACATATGTGTGTATAGAAATACCACTGGCAGCTTGCAAAGATTTGCATCAGCCTTTGCATGTGTGAGTAGTTGAACAAGTTTGTTGACTGTAACATCACACTTGCACCCTGAACTCTACCAAACACCATCACTGCTCTCATACCTCACAGAGACAATTACGGAGATAGTCTCTCATGAAAGAACTCTGTCCCTACATATACAGTCATGTAAGCAATATCAACATTGATATACATAGACTGAATTAATTTCATTTTCATCATTGTATCTAATTATCTACCGTATATTATTAGGGCCAGGGTAAAAATTTCCAAAAAAGTCCTTTGAAAGCATGTGAGGACTTATATTGTGGTATGCGCTATACAAGGAAAGAGTAATATTTATAACAGAAACAAGAATCATACTGTTTGTAATGAATTTGATAGATAGTATTAAAGGTAATACAAAGTTTTGGGAAATTTTGAAAATTGGGTGGATGGTGATTCTTTACAATTTTGATGTATTTGGATGCCTATGTGGATGTATTATAAGCACTAGAAAATTTAGCCCCTAAAACCCTTCTGCCTTCGAGGAAAATCAAATATAAAAATTTACCGGTGCTCCCGGTAAATTGTGATAAATTTCAAATAGCGCCTACGGCCGTACAATGGCAGCTGCGACTATGAAAATCTCAGAATATGTAGTTGTGATATATAATTTCCAAACGGAAATAGCTAATCGGTCAATTTGGGTCAAGAAACATTGTTTTATAGTTTAATTATTATCTTGAACTTGAGAGGGAGCTATACAACATAAAGAGTTTATTTTTTACAATTTCATAATTTTAGACTTGATTTCGACCGCGACAATGATCACTGTATATTGTAGGATCGCATATGCTTCTAATATGTTCATTTGAACCAAATTCATGACCCCATACCAAAACTTTGTATTACCTTTAAGGAACACATATTCCTCTTAGATAGAATTTTCACAAAATGACACATGTTAAACACAATGATTCCCTAGTTCATCAACATCACAAATTTTCCTAAAAATTAAATATTACCATACTTTACAAAGAAGATAGGAATATCACGTTGTATTGTATGACAAAATTTCAGTAAAAATATATATATTTCATGACAATTCAGCAATAATATCATGGCAGAACATTTTCTATTTTATAGAGATACCATCATCATGTCTTGTTTGAATCATAATTCAATGACATCTCCATACAAAAAGACCTAGATTTAAGCGGAGACTGAGAATTCATTAATCTCAAAAGTATAGTAATAATAATTATTATCCTACATAAGTACTTCAAAAGTTGTTCATACAGAAACAGGCACTGCCACTTCTTGAAGCATCTACAAAGTATTTACCGATACTCCGCAAAAATGAGTCTAATCCTAAGACTATCCCTGTCATTTATCCTCAGTGGGGACAATTGCAATGTGAAGATAAGAGGAATCATATGACTACTTGTCCTTTCTGATAATATGAAGTGCTTCCTTGTCGCTTGATATGAACAAGAAACATGCAGACTAAAACCAAACAAAATGGTAAAACTTCATCACATGTAAAGTATTATCCAGGGATTGTGGCTCTTATAATAGAGCACGTAACATTTGCATGCTCTGTCAACAGTAGCTTCATGATCGGCAAATATGCTTTGACATCGCTGGAATTCGAATTACAAATGAATTTTGCATACAAGTACAGGTCTCTGAACTGGATCCAGGGAATTAATACTTTAGTGGGAACAAATCATACTTTAGTGGGAAAAAAAATCATTCTTTAACTATATGAATTTCCAACTGATCCCTTTCTGTGAAGAAACAGTGACAAAAATGGTAACACAGGTTTAAAAAGTCCTTGCAAAAAATAATGAGTAAAAAAAAATTTGATTATTTCCATAAAAATTGATTATTTCCATGGAAATTGCTGGAAGGGGCATAAGTACTAGCATTAGCATGGAAGATTAATCTTTGAACTGATGGTGCATGCATCATTGAGCTTCATCCAACCTTCATAGAATTAATATCCTCTCTATCCCTCGGCTTCACCATTCCTGCCTGCCTGTGTCTCTATCTGTATCTCCATCCCCATCATATGTTCTCTTTATTTCTCATTCTAACCCTCTCAAACTGTTATCTGAACCTTGTTTATCCACTGGCCATCAACAAGCTTTTGTTTCATTCATGTTCAGGCTCTTCACCATCTGATATAAGCGTAAGAGCCACAAGGATGATATCTCGTACAAATCTTCTACCCATTCACTCATTCATTTCACTCTGCTTTCTAGATTCTTTTCTCGACTCTGTCATTTCTATCATTGCCTCAAACCTCTCTTCAAATTTATTTTTTTGACTATCTATCTCTCACCTCCCCTTTTCTCTTTCTCCTTCTCTCTCTCTTGTATTCCTGCCCCTCTTCTAACTCTCTTTCTCTGTCTCTGTCTGTATGTCTGTCTCTCTCTCTCTATCTCTGTCCTTCTGTCTATGTCTCTGTCTCTGTCTCTCTCACTCACTCTCTCTCTCTTTCTCTACCCCTCTCTGTCCCACATCCTACTTCTCTCACTCTACATCTACCCCTGCAAACCCTCACTCACGTCACGTGTGACTGTGTTGATAATTACATCTTACATCACCGTGAGGAGGATGCGGAGATTGGCTCATCTTGAGAGCATCACATCTTCACACCTCCCTCTCTTCATCTCTCCCACATACACATACACCCTCTCTACCATGGTGAGTACAGCTGTAGCTTGGGGGCTCTCTCACTATACATCCCTATACAATATACCTGTCATGTACAATGCCTTCACATACCATTTAATTTCACATACCATTTAATTTCAACACATGCATGTGTGTTTTATTCTATCGTGGGCCTAATCTAATTTTGCTTAATATGATTAAACACATAACAAGATTATGTGATCATATTATGACCAACTGTTATTCGTTGATAGACATTTTTACTAACATATATTTTATGCATACTTTTAAAACAAAGGTTCTGAAATCTGAAATATTGCCGAGGCTTGTCCGACATAGCAACAAGTGATATATGCAGACTGGATTCAGAGTATTGTATTTCATTCATTAATAACAGGTTAATGTAATAATTCATCACTAGGACACCAAGTAAGAAACATCCATAAAATTTGAATATGTTATTATTAAACTGGTCTATTGAGACTAATCGAGTACCCTTACATCAACTTGCCCATTTAAATTTGATGAATATCAGGGGGAAAGGAACATATGTTTGAAAATTGTAAGCATTCAAGGTCTCCATTTATTCCCCCTATTTCAGCAAAGAAGATTCATATGAGCCGGTACTTGTCAGTTAGGATACTAAGAAGGTTTGATATGCAATACAGAATTTCAGAACAAGTAAAGGATATCATATGACAATCCCATAAATATGAGAAGTCTGGTCACCCTCTTCAAACCCCTGCCCAGAAAAATGTAAAACGATATGATAAAACAAACAAAATATTTACCTGTCATAGTATTCAGTAACAATCAAAAAAATGATCAAGGAAGTATTATGAAAAAGAATATGAATTGTAAATAGCTTATCATTATTAGACAACACGCAGACTGTTATGTCTAAGATTTTGTACATTCTTCATACTAGCTCTGACCCTGTACAGTGCCAATGGTGTTCTTCCACTGCTTCTAACTACCGGTACCAAGAAAGAATTTTTTTGTAATACACATACCATACACACATCATTATCATTTATGATCCAAAAGACCACAAGAGTGTGCTTTATAGTACAGTGAAGCCTGTCTATAAAGACCACCCAAGGGAGACAAGAAAAATGGTCTTTATAGGCAGGTTGTCTTTATGTACAGGTTCCTTTAGTACATGTTTGAATGAGAAACCATTTTCAAGGGAAACAAAAAATGTGGTCTTTGTAGACAGGTGGTCACTAAAGCAGGTTTGACTGTACTGTCTTTTGTATAGGAAAAACAAAAAATAAAATATCTTTATGTCAATCTACCCCCTCCCAAGAAAAATACTGACTAAGCTCCTATCAATCAATGTCAAAGTGCAAGTATCAATATCATTGTATTTCATTATTCTCTTTCCTACTGAATTTCATAAGGTAAACCTACACTGACACGCAAATCTACCCTTGAAGTAATTTCATTTTTTGGGGGCTTCGACACTGACAGGGTCAGTAAACTGGACTGTGTTTGTTTGAATCAATAGTGAATAATAAACAGCTCTACACTTGAGAGTAATTTGCTACAACCTAGAACACAACGTGGTATTGATTTCCGGCCTATTTCTGGAGGGGTTTTTAAACCAACCGTGGGTCCATTATGAAATGAGCTTTGGGGTCTCTCAAGTGTGCCGGGTGAGATTACAAAGACAGCCACAGGTTGTGTGTGAACAATGGTGTCTATAGACTGTAACCGAGTATGGAGAACAATGCTGGTTTATTGCAAATTTTAATTTAACCAAAATTACAGGTCATTATTTCAACACAAGTGAAAACTAATACATGTTGTAAATTGAATGCACTCGCGCTGTTCATCTTGAACATTAAGGGATACCTGTAGTGTTGTGTATAAATGAATTGTGGTATAATTAGTGGTAGTGGAAGAAGTAGTGGTGGTACTGCTGGTGGTAGAGGTGGTTGTGCTGGTGGTAGTGGTAGTGGTAATGGTAGGCGTAGTGATAGTTGCGGTGGTAGTAGTAGAAGCAGTAGCAGTAGTAGTAGTAGTAGTAGTAGAAGTAGTAGTACATATTATTCGTAGTAGTAGTAGGGGCTACATCAAAGAATACCAAACCCCCCTCCCTACCCCCAAACAAAAAACAAAACAGGATGTATTGAGTAGTAGCAGTTGTTGTCATTTTGCTTGATCTCCATTTTTTAATATTTATGCGAGGAGGAGTAGCTGTATTATTATCAGTTGAAGTAACAATATTACACTACTAAGAGCAATGGTATACAACAGAAGCAGAAGTATAGCGGTAACACTAGAAACAGTAGCAGTAGTTAGCACCAGTTGCAGTTATTGTTTTGGATTTGTCTCGATAAATCATTACTGACTGGTCAGGAAAATGCTAATAACTAGTACATCAATGTTCAGTCAACTGCAAGTAAAAAAATCCCATGGCCAACCACATCTTATATACTCGAGTCTGAAGCTAGGCATGACAAACATCAACATTGCAAGAACTTAAAATGCTGGTCGATGGCTTTGCTTCATAAAGTGACCTACTTCTAACCAGGTAGAAAAAATATCAGACCGCTTCCTTCCACGCGGGAGACAAAATTTAATTAAAAATGATTTATTGAAGCTTAAGCTCATGAAGCTCGATAGATGTGGCTGACCACATTTTTCGAATAGCTCTTGTTTATATATGTTCATGGGAGGGGGTAGGGTAGGGTAATAACAATCTGTAAATATGTTTCTGCTGTGAAAGTTAATTACAAGAGCTTGTTCACACTCATTGTATTTTGATTTCTAGAAAGTAGTACAAAATAATTTGATAACATTCATACTAATTTATTGAATGTAAATTTACAATGTGTGCTCCTAAAATAAGTAAAACATACAATGTTCTGAAGATCTATTTCCCCCAGTGATCTTTGCAGATACATTGCCAACACAGAGCTAATGAAAAGTTATTTTGAGTCAGGAGGTTATTGACCCTTTCCTTAGGTAATATCAGTTAATGCCCTTCTGGTTCCAAACAGACATGATACAAGGCACTTTTACTACATTTACCTCTCTCAATCCAGGTGAAGATAATGGAGGAATGATGTCTTAATTTAACTTGACTACTCATAACACAAGTCATAGCCATATAAGACCTTTAGCTTTGAATCCTATCTAAGGGATTTGTAATTGAGGATTAATGTCCCACCAGAGCCAAGAGCACTTGAACATTGACTCGTTTTTTAATTAAGAACCTTTTGTTTAAAAGGACTACTGCTCAACACTACTGAGTAATCAAGCACCCTAGTATACTTTGAAAACATCACAGCGCAGCCTGGTAATAAAAAAAAACATTGTCAATAGTCAAATATGTAATTCAAATAATCTTTGATTAATGTTGCAAAAACCAAGATTGAATAAGCATATCAAGGCTGTTTTAAAAGAAATACTCACCGAAGTATTGCTTGAAAGGCTAAATCCTGAAAATGACTATCCATCTTTAGATAGGTGTGAAGTTGTGTTTGACTCACTGTCCCATTAGCGGTGCATCCATGTTACATGATAAACTCACACTGAACACACAACATCCAGTGATGCATATAAACCTGATCCACATTAGAACATTACTGCATATACAGCCAGCATAAGATTGCTACATGCCACTCAATTTAGGCCCACGTACGCATCTATCTCTCACAGGCTGGCTTCCAAACCCAGGGTTAACTTATTGATTCCTTTTTACCTTCCCCCGTTTTAGTTACCATGCAAATGTCAGGGGGGAGACTGTAAACCGGATTATTTTACAATCAGTCTGAGCACCAAACCTTCTGCTTGTGATAACATGAGCCCATTATTCCATTTCATCCATATTCATGGCGTCGTTGGGGTAATCATGCGAATATTTCCCCGCATTAGGGTTCCGTAGATGTTGCTATCCGAGACAATCTCACATCCGTGTTAATTAGATGCCGTTTAAATATTAACCTTGTCACTTATAGAGATCCAATGCTATGATATAACATCCAGCGTAAGATAATGGTGGTAATTTCCTGATGTGATGCGATCCGATGCTTGCATCACGGGATAACTCCTGCCAGCTTTCTCATCCAAAATGTCAGAACTGACAAATTTTGTGCCCTTCTAAATGCCAACACTCTCAGGTCAACCGAATTTCATGGCAGGCGAACTCTCAACGTCGTTTATTCCTCAGCAAGTGAGATACTGGTAAGACTTCTAATGGATCGGAGGAATGGTTTGAATCGAGTCAATGTATTCGGTTAGGGTGCATCGGCCATGGAGGGCTATCCTTATGTTGTTAACTCTCTCCAGGGAATTCAGAAGATCCTCTTGTCCTTTGCAACGGATAGCGCTACTGAATAAACTGCATCTCATAAATCTTTAATAACGGTGTGATATTGAACTACAAAAGAGACTGACCATGAAAATCAGTATTGATTTTATTATTTACGATATAAATCTACGTATCTACCTATTCTACTTTGCTATTGTTGCACCTCAACATTGCATAACCGAAACTTAAAACACATCGCCAAATTGCTCATACCCCCCCGCCCAAAGGCGCCCTCCGTGACCCTTGCGTCCGAGCGCCGCCAACGTAACCTCTTCCTCTTATCACGAGTTCCCTAGGACACACCTTGGTAAAGGCGCTGGGGATGGAGGGAGGGAAAATAGGTAGATACGTAGATTTATATCGTAAATAATAAAATCAATACTGATTTTCATGATTTACATCAATAAATCAACGTATCTACCTATTCTACTTTGCTAAAGACCAGCACAGATTAATGCCGGGTGGTAAAAACCAAGCAAACTTATCAATTCAATGAGAAATAGACGACGAAGCCGCCTTCAGAGAAGCGACCACAAAGGCTCGTTCGCCCGCGGGCACATCTTTGAGGTAAAAAGCAGAAAAAGAACTTGGAGACTTCCAAAAAGCTGCTTTACAGATATCTCGAACTGAAACTCCGATGAAAAGAGCCCAAGACGTACTGACACTGTGAGTATCATGGGCACGAGGAGTCCTGCCAGGCGTCAAGGCCTCAGGGCCCGCCGCCTTGATAGCCAAGACTAACCACCTGGAGATCTTATCCCGAGATGCCGCCGAAAGTGGCTCTCGAGAAACCAGAAAGAGCTGATCCGACTTGCGAAAAGGCTTCGTCTTGTAAAAATACCATTTGAGGGCGCGAACGGGACACCACAGTCCGTCCCCGAAAACCGAAGAAAAATCCGACAAGGGATGAAGCACCACTTCCACTGAACCCGACGTGTCAGACTGATTCTAAGCAATAAAAGAAGCCTTGGGAATCAAACGAACCCCACGTCCTTCCCAGCGGATATGCCCAGGGGTAACTGAAAGGGTATGAAGTGAGCTCCTACGCTGACCAGAAGTGAATGCCATGAGAAAAACCGTCTTGACCGTAGTAAGCAGAAGCGTCGCAGAACACAGCGGTTCGAAGGGAGGGCCAAAACCTTGGGTAAACTCCACACTGGCGTCAGAGGTCTGAAGAAGGGTCTCTTAAGGAAGAAAGACTTCAAAAGAGCCGCTAGCTGAGGAGCAGAAGAAACCGAAGATAGCAGACCGATAGCCACAAATCGTTGACAGAGCTCTCCCCTTGTCATACAAAGAGATCAGAAAGTCAGCAATAGAAGGTAAAGACGCCTCTCTAGGGGTGACGCCCACCTCCTCACACCAAGTGTGAAAAACATCCAACCATGAGCTGAAAACCGTCCTGGTCGACTCTCGTCTACTCTGGACTAGAAATTGTGCAGCACGTTCGGAGAAACCTGACGAACGAGCCCTCTTCCCGATAACCGCCAAGCGGTCAGACGGAGGATTTCCGGCCGCTGGTGTAGAAAACCAGACAGAGGTTGCGACACCAGATCCGGATGACACGGCAACGACCACGGAGTCCCCACCAGGAGGGTCAGGAGGTCCTGAAACCACGACCTCGCCGGCCACCAAGGAGCTATGAGAATCATCATCGCTTGATCTTCCCCGATCTTCCAGAACACATAGGGAAACGACGCGAACGGGGGAAAGGCGTAAGCCCTCCATCCCTCTACGGGATCGCGAAAGCGTCCAGAGCAAAAGCTCCTGGTTCCCGGACTCTCGAGAAAATCGAGGAAAACGAT
The DNA here is from genome assembly GCA_035222895.1 of Strongylocentrotus droebachiensis. NCBI lineage: Eukaryota > Metazoa > Echinodermata > Echinoidea > Camarodonta > Strongylocentrotidae > Strongylocentrotus > Strongylocentrotus droebachiensis. The sequence continues at coordinate 210,758 of JAVYIG010002150.1, forward strand.
GGTTGAGCGAAGTTGCGAAGAGATCGATGTCGAGAACACCGAACACTCTCCTCAGTTGCCTGAAGACAGTCGGAGTCAGAGTCCACTCCGAGGGAAGGCACTTGCCTCTGGAGAGAAAGTCCGCTAAGATATTCTCTTCGCCCGGGATATGTGATGCAATCGGGAACACCCTCGCCCCCTTGCACCACGCCCAGAGTTGAGAGGCCAACTCGTTCAGAGCCACAGAAAGAGTGCCTCCTTGTCTGTTGATGTACACCATCACCGATACGTTGTCCGTAAGAATCAGAACCGAACGACCCACCCGACGAGTACGGAAGTGACGAAGCGAAGCAAACACTCCCATGAGTTCCAACACATTGATGTGGGGTAGAAATTCCAGATGACTCCAGTCTCCTGAAATCATTGACCCCTGGCAATGACCTCCCCAAACCAACAGCGACGCGTCCGTGGTGACGGTCACGGAAGGGAGAGGAACTCGGAAGCGTCCGCCCTGAAGGAAGAAGGAACGACGAAGCCAAGGACCTAGAAGACCCTTGATTCTGGACAACAGGGGGATCCATGACAAAAGAGAACTCACGCTCGGCTGATAAAACTCCAACAGAAAGAGTTGGAAGGGACTCATCAATAGTCGACAATCTGGAAGCATGTCGACTAGACTGGAGAGAAACCCTAGCCACTGAAGCCAACGCTCGGCTTTCACCCGACGTGCACATCTCAGAGACCGAGCAGTCCTGACTATCGTCTCGACCCTGTCGAGACTGGGACGAGCCAGCTGATGACGAATGTCCAGCTGAGCACCTAGGTAAGACGGCGTGCGAGTCGGAACGAATTCTGATTTCTCCCAATTTATGAGAAATCCGATATCTTGAGTCGTACTGATCAGAATCTGCAAATGATCCAACAGCCTGACTGACGCCACGACTCTCGTGAAAATCCGAGGAGCAGGGCGCAAACCGAACAGGAGCGCTCTGTAACGGTAGAATTTGCCCCGGCACATGAAAATAAGCGTCGCGAAGATCCAAAGAAAACGCGACGTCTGCGGGATTCAATGAAGAAAGGATGGTTGCCAGATGATCCATTCGGAAAAGAACCTTTCCCAAATGAAGGCTAAACCGCTTCATGTTGAGAATCATTCTCAAAGAACCCGAGCACTTGGGCATTACGAACCCCGGCGACAATTCCCGTACCACCGACAGAACAAAAGCGTCGCTGGTGATCTTCTCCCACGCCGGGAGAAATCTCCGGAGCCGCCCGCCGACCTAAGACCCAAGCACTCGGGGGAAGCCATCTCTAGAGAATGACTTCCCACCACCACGAAAGGGAGTCCGGGAAGATAGAAGAATCACGGTAAGAAGAACCTCGAGACGAAGGACGACCACGATCCTGGTATTCCTCCTCGGCCGGGTACCAGTCCTGAGGGCGGCCCTTAGACTGGACGACGTTCTTACGAAAAGAACCCGAAAACTTCAACTTTTCTTACGAGGTCTGGAGGAAGGAACCGGCTCTTGGACATCGCGAAAAGCAACGGACAGGTCTCGAGCCTGCTTCTCACCATCAATCTCGGCTTGCAGTAGAGTAGTGAAACTATCTCCACAAAGGTGGGGGCTGGCCACTGGAATCTGCGGAAGCAGTCCTGGAATTTGATGCGGTCGAATGCCCAAAAAAGTGAGCACAGCCTCCCGACGATACTTCTCGATGGAATGCGAAGTCACCGCAAGCCGTGAGAAAAGATCAAACAACAAAATGTCACTTATATCAAAAGGACCACGAGTCCCAAACTTCTTCCCCAAACGACTGGCCACCGCCACAAGTTTGGGAGAAACCCGTTTAGGACACAAAAACAAAACCGCATCCTGAGGAACGAAAGCGTACTTGTCCACCTGCCGCTTAAGAAATCCCGTCGATGACGACAAGTCTTCTGCGGCATTCACAAATTCTTCTTCGTGTAGATCAGGAAGAAACAGTCCCTGAACCGCTGAAGAGTCCGAATTAGAAGACAGGAAGTCCCGCCGCCCCGACGATAACACCGGGACGACACAAGAATCGGGCACATATTTGTGAAACAAGGCTAACGAATCCGCCGCCAGAGACACAAACGGAGTAGACGCATCATCCCCCGCAACTGAACCAAACGACTGAGCGATGGAACCAGTGTCCCAACGATCAACCGAGCCCCCCCTATCTTGACCAGATAAACAGGGACGATCCCCGCCTCTCAGAGCGCCCAACGAAGCGTGAGGCGGAGAAGCAAACAGAGAGGACCCCGGCCGAATATGACAACTCGAAACCCGCACCGGCGACTGCTCAGGCGAGATCGATGCATCTTCGGAAAACTCCGAAAATAAATCAACCGCGATCGGATCCGAAAGTGAAGTAGGACGAACCGGAGGAGCCGACTCGGGCACCGAAGATCGAAAAGCGTCAGCAACAGCCCGCATCCAATCCGAAAAATCCGGCGGGGGTGGAGGCACCGACGGAGGGAGAGTAGCCACCAAAGGCGGACCCCGAGGGGCCGCAAACGGTTCCGTAAAATCAGAGCGCGGATTCTTCGAAGGATAAACAAAATCCGAGGAAGAACCGGCCACAGCGTCCCGGGAACCCCGCCTCTTACGAGACGTAGCGGTAACGTAAAAGGCCGAAGGAACGGGACGGTTATCCGATAAAAGCCCGACGGTAGGAGCCGCAAACCGAATCGGGAAAACGGAACATGCACCGACGGAGAGGCGCGGTTAGTTGAAGCCTCAGGATCCGACTCGGCTGCACGGGTACCCGGACCGAAAACCGAAACCGGCAAATCCGAACAAGGGATAGAAGAACCGATCGGTGACCGGTTCAAGTCCGGATCCACGGAAGCAACCCGAATATCCGTCGATGGCTTTGTGCACCGACCAAACAAAAGACCTGACGGAACAATTGTTGGCGGTGCAGAACTAAGGCCCGTTCCACCCAGAGTTAATACCTCTGGGTTTCCGGGAACCGTCCCGAGAGGAGATAAAATCGCCCCCTCGACCATTCTCATAGGCTTGCCTTGCCCGCAAAAATGTCTGCTGACATTTGCATCCCCGGGGTTTGCGGTGTCACCACCGCTCCCGAGGGGCGTAACTAACGAAGACTTATTAGTAGAATCCTTCGTCTTCGTATCCGTCGATGGATTTTCGTACCGTCCACACAAAAGCCCTGACGGGACAATTGATGGCGGCACAGAACTAAGGTCCGTTCCACCCAGAGTTAGTACCTCTGGGTTTCCGGGCACCGTATCGAGGGGAGATAAAATCGCCCCCTCAACCATTCCCCTGGGCTTCCCTTGCCCGCATAAACGTCCACTGACGTTCGCATCCCCGGGGTTTGCGGTGTCACCACCGCTCCCGAGGGGCGTAACTATTAATAGAATCCATCGTCTTCTTTCTCGCGACAGAACTTGATTTCTTCTTCGTGAAACCTGCTAAGAGAAAATAAGAACTGCGAGACATATTATAACCTGCGGGAAAGAAAATTAAACAAAGGGTACGAGCAATTATCAACAAGAATTAAATAAACTACCAGAGACTAAAACACCCCACCGACTACCCCCGCACGCACCCGAGGCCTCGGAGGAGTGAGGACAGGCAAACACGAAAGCGGAAACGTAACAGTAGTCGGCAAGAAAACGTTCTAGAATACTGATAAATAAATAAATTCACGGAGTGAAACTACTCTCTAACGAACAGGAAATCGTAGAGAATATTATAAAAGGCGAAAATGCGAACCAAAAAGTGACTAAAAGAGGAAAAACTCTTCAACTTTTGGGAGCGATTTTTAGTGTAACTTATCCGTTCGGATGCGAAGAGATAAGAGGAAGAGGTTACGTTGGCGGCGCTCGGACGCAAGGGTCACGGAGGGCGCCTTTGGGCGGGGGGGTATGAGCAATTTGGCGATGTGTTTTAAGTTTCGGTTATGCAATGTTGAGGTGCAACAATAGCAAAGTAGAATAGGTAGATACGTTGATTTATTGATGTAAATCATGTTGTTTAAGACAGCCGTGCTTTACGATTCCGACCCATCCAATTGCAGCACTGTCCTACTCAACATAATTTCACCTAGGGACGAGCATATCTTACTCCCTCCTCATTAAATAGCTGATCCTCCTATAAATGTCAGGGAAGAGAAACACAAACGAGGGGATGATTCCAGCGTCCCACGTCACACACACACACACTCCAAGATACATCGATGATGCAGAAGATTTCTGTTTACGTTCAGATAGTCGGGTAAAGAACTATCAAAGAGAGCTGTAGCATTGCACACACCGGTGCCACGCATTAGCAAAATATATTGATGAAATTCTTGGCAGCGACACCACTATAAAGGTGGATGCACATAGGGTGAAAGGAGAGACAGCTCTAGTGATTATGGCGGCATGTAAAATCAATAGGGAACTCATTCAAAGCCTTACCCGGCACCCCCTTTCAATTCTCTCCCTCTAAAAACCCTGATGATGTAATTACTCAAGTGCGACCGTACCCATTCATATAATTGAGACTAAATAATAGATTCTCATAATCAAACAATCGCCTCCATTTCGTATCGACATATTTCTCTTATGAACTTCTCACTTATATCTAAATCAACATGCATGACACCCATAGATTCTAATGTCATTGTACTTTCCTTCTAGATGAATTCAAATGATAAGTCATCTTTTTGTCTCAGACCGAAATCTACATGTAATCTGCATTCAAAGAGATTCCTGTGAAAATTCACGGCATGTTGTTCCGCACAAGTAAACTTGTATGGACGAATGCATGCCTGTCGCATTATATCACTATCTGTGACATTCTGGGGAACAATGTCTGCTTCAGCATGAATGGAAGAATACAAATTATAGATTTAATTGGGAGGAATTATTTCTTTGAAATTCATGGGTTCCACTGCATTCCATCAATCATGCAATGGATAATGTTTCTTCCCCCGCTAAATAAATGTGATAGAATAATTCTGATGAATCATACTTTTAGGTGTACATGTGCACTTTTTTTGTAAATGTGATAAGTTTGGGCTATTTCTTTATTACCTCTTGTACCAGTAATGTTTTCAATATTTCTGTTTTTTACATATCATCTGCTGAGTCCTTCACTGTAGAAGGTCATTGACTCGTATATTTAAGATTTTATAGATAACACCCTACTGGCTCCAAACTGATGATTTATATCATAAAACATAAACATGTTGTACAAATAAATCATAGTATATTTTGACAACAAACAAAAAAAAATCTCTTTAGAATCTAATGTTTGATTTCTAATGGCTCACTTCAACTTAGCTTTTAACTATATTTTGTATAGATATTTCATAAAAGCTAAAAACAAGGTCTTTCATAGAAAAACTAAAACAATCCATTGAAATTGTGTCCTGGTAGATAGAATAAGGGAGAGGTGGGGGGGGGGGGGTAAGAGACAGATGTATATAGCCTAGGATGACATTATAATGAGTCAATTATTGTCAATCAGCCAACATTAATGTGTCCCTAATGAGCAGTGCTCCGACTGAGTCGTGATGACTTCTTTCCATCATGAACCAGACATACACTTTCAATGAGTAATACTTTCTGAAAGATATTCCTAAAGATATTGTCATCAATTTGATGGGTAATTCAAATGATATTTTACAGTTTATGCACAAATAAGTTCATTTCTGAATCTAAAATTTGAAGTTCAATGCTTAATGTTTATGTATAATTGTTCTGTACCATTTGGGAGTCTGCTCACAAGCACCTAAACAGATTTATCCATTGATTTAATTACTATTGATATCATACCTACATGTATGTACTTATAAATGCATACATTTTATTTTAGAAATAGAAAATACTTGACAAAATTTAATTCTGGGCCCGTCTTACAAAGAGTTACGATTGATCCAAATCAATTGCAAGTCCTCCAATCAACCGCAAGTTTGCAGTCTTCTATCTCTTGTTTACATAGTTGCAATTGATATCAACTCTTTGTAAGACGGGGCCCTGATCTTTTTATAAAGTTGAAAACACTGTTGCACCCCAGTGTTCAATAGAGTGTTAATTCCTTGCCAGTAAGAACTTTTCCATTCACATCATACACAATCTTATAACTACAGAGATGACCTGGCTCTATAAGACCCTATTGCCCTTGCAAACCATCACAGAGTGGATGGCTTAATGCAAAGAGAAGTGACCATTATGGACCACTTTCTCTGGAGACTTTGTCAGCAGTTCATGCTTGTAAATGCCACAAATCAATCTTACGGACCCATGATATTTAAACAAAAAATAGCTTGGGGGCACAGCACTGTCGTATAATGCATTATGAAATAGCTCACAGAATAATTCACGGGTTGGGGGCACTATAAAGGAAACTTGACATCTTGTTTTCTCACACGGTAGTCGCAAGTCCCATACCGATTCTTCAAAATAAAATAAAAAAGTACCTGTTCAGTGGAATATTTTGAAGGTGATTAATACAGGAAATCAATCTTAAGTATGTGTGCCCCCTGATTGAAATGCCATTGATTTATCCTCAAAAAAATAACCCTTTTTAATAATTCAAGACATGTTGAATTGAGAAAGCTTTAGGGAAACATGAGGGAAGGACAGAACGAGGTCTGGTTTCGACGAACAAGGGTGACAACACTTGATGCATCATGCAAAAAGCTTACAGTGTAAATGCTTTGGCTCACATGTGGGTCCGTCCAGTTCAATTCTTCCGTTCAAATGCTTGCATTATGCAAAGACAATCCTACGCAATGCTGTCAAATTAAATGGCATCAAAAATAACAGTGCCAGCCAGCTCTACATACATGTACATGTAAAGTACAAGTTCTGAAAACACCATGATCAAACAATTGCCTTTAAAAAATGTCCTCTTCTTTATTTTATGAAGATCAGATGTGCCATCTAGAAATACATCTCACTTTATAGAAGCCATTTAAAAAGATTAGTAAAAGTAATAACAAATATTTTCAATGGCATGGCATAAAATTGAAAATAATGGGGGTAAATGAGGACAATTTCTCATTAAAACTTATTCAGCCTTTTCTATTACATACATGAATATGCATTAGGCAAGAGGAAAGACACGATCCTCTCTAACATCCTTAAAAAATATTTCTTACTTTAAAAATTAGAATATTTCTTCAATAGTTGGTATTTGACATATCATTCAAAAAAGAGGCACAGACATTTACAATATTTATAACTGCACATTCGGTACAGTGACCGTGTACCAGCGAAAGTGTGGTTGATTTACGGTAATCAAGCAATATTGTATCGACAGCTGAAGTTCCTGATTGACAGAGCAATAAGAAAACAATATTGATCTGTCATCCGGGTACTGCGCTAAATATATCAAATACACTGATCATTGTACCACTTGGAAGCCATAATAGATAATAAATATTTATATCTAATAAAACCTGTGTCAAAAGAATAAACAGAATAAAAAGCTGTAACCTTACTTCTACAGTAGATGTCAAGTCATTATTTCATATGACCAATATTGATATCAGGTAATATCATGACTCAGAATCATATACAGTGAATGAAAGATCAGGAGTTCATACATTATTATGTTCACAGAAATGCTAGATTTCTACCTGCCAGTAAAAACAATATTTTTGGATTTCCAAGCAATGATTTGACCCGAAGATGTAAAATCTATACACTGATTCTGTTATACAGGGGGTGTCCTTCAATCAGTTGAAGGATTGTTGTTTAAGCTAATACTTTCGATACTTCCTACAGCAGATTTGGAACTGTTTTTTGGTGTGGGTGTGTGTTGTGGTGGGTGGGTGGATGGATGTGATGTGTGACAATTTCAATTCTGATCACTCCATCATACACTTCCTCCCTGCCTTCTCCTCTCACCCCCCCCCCCCCCACTCTCTCTCTCTCTCTCTCCTTTTTTTTTACTCTCTCTTGGTGTGTGTGTGTGTGTGTGTCTTTCTCTCTCTTTCCCTCTTGTCATTTTCTCTCTCTCTCTCTCCACTTAATGCACGTCTAACCCTCTTATGCCTCTCACTATCTAAATGTCTGTGCTTCTAGGCAACTAATTCTCTTCATTATTTCATTCAAATCATCTTAAAACCCAGCTATCATCAACCACATCATCAAATTAGAAGCCTACCAGTATACAGAAGACAGCCAGCCTTTAGGGAGAGCTACAACATGCTCTGGCATATTCAGATCGTCTATTCCGGTGACCCAATATGCTGCTACTCTACTCGATCCTCGATGTTCAATACAGAGCTTTAAGTTGACCTCTACTTGCGTTGGCAAACATCTTAATGCATTATCAATGCTACTCATCAACAAGCTAATCTGCCTATAGGTTGATTATCTACCTTATGTAAATAGGCTACTGCTCATCTAACAAATGATCCTGATTGCTAACACACACACCGAAAGAATGTCAGGGAATATCCAGCAAGATTCTCAGTTTTATACTAAGGAAAGTGGAAATAAAGTTGAAATGAGTATCCAAGCCTACCGGAATGAATTACTCTGAATAATATTGTTGATTTCTCTTGTATTCTATACAATCTCCCATAAAACATCCATACCCATCTCTCAATTACCTTCCACTTCCTTCCCATATCAACAAACTTTGTTGATATGCACATTGCACAATGTCATTCATCAAAATCTGCCACCCTTCCTAAGTGGTATACTTCTCAGAAATGTATATAATTTGTAATTTCATTTTTTATTAATAAATCTCACAGAAATTATATGATATCAATCATTTGCATCAATTGCATGATAAACATGCATTATACAAAAAAAGGTTCAGTGAAAGAATATGAACATTTAAAACTGCATTATTTCCGTGTGAAAGTGAAATGTTTTTGCATGGTTAATTCTGCTTCCTTTACATCAAATGTTAATCTTTCAATGTCTACTGAACTACAAAAAAAGAAAAATCTTTGACAAACCATAAGTGGGATTCACTCATTCTTTCTCAACAAGCCTCCAGTGCTCTTGGATGTTCACATTTTGCCTGAGCATAAACAAGCTTTTTATGTCATATCATTGTGATGTCTTTCAGTCTTTTCAATTTACTTTGTAAACTTCACTGTTATAACAAACTATTGTTATATTATAAATGTAATGCTTCCTGGGACAAATTTCAATTATTCAAACAGATTTGTGGCTTACAACCAGTAAATAAGATTGATCGATCGATCTGTAATTGAAAAACAAGTCTTCTTTTTTTTATTGGGCGTAAGCCACAAATATGTTTAAATAATTAAAATATAAACTGTTACAACTCATATTTTGTTTCCATCAAAGAGTTCATTTGATAAGGCTATATCATTAAGTACTTCTAGATGCCTCACCAAGCAATTATTAATATTCTCATTTAAAATGATAAATTGGTATACTGAGCATGTCTCAATATGATAAATCTCTAGTTAATGCGGCAGTATGAATCTAAAGCCGGGGATCTATTATGATAGATTTAGCTACCGGTGGAGAATACTAATTACTTTTTAAAGCAGGGAAAAGAGAAATAGAGGTATATTGCAAATCATCAGTTAGGTACTGGGTAAGATGCTCATCTAATGCAAGAGAATTTTAAGTCAATTTAACCATCTATTTTTACCCCCATTAACCTTATTTGGAAGATATTTATAGATTGACCTTTGCTCAATTCCTCAAGTACGTTTTTTTCTTCATAGTTTTTTTGTTGTGTTTTTTCTTCAGAAACACAAATTTTTTAACATTAACATCCTACTGTTGTAGTTCATGTAATACAAATCTGATGCAATTTTGTTTTGAAGTTACAAGTTTGGACTGAAATTTAAAGGGAAAATGTACTATAATTGAACTAATATTGGAAGGAGGCTTTAAATAATACATTATTCTTGATTTTAAATTGTCAAAGTGTCAATCATATTCAAGATTTGACTTGCATGCTGAAGCACCTCATTTATATTCATGACACTATATGCATTAAATAGTGTCTGGTAGCTTCAATTTCTCATGGGTTTTTCAATTCTTTAGTAAACCCTAGTTTAGAACGGAACTTGAAAGTCATGAACGTTAAACACCAATTATTCATATTACATCTTTAAATGGTGAATATAAGCCAAAGTTTTATGAGAAATAACATAGAATATTGATTTATTATGACTGGATAGGCCTACTGAATACTAATTGGTTATGGTCTTGGCCGGCTTATAATCCCTCTTGAGACCATCCATCGACCAGTCCTGGTAACTGCCCATGACTCATGCCCTAGGGAACCACAGCAGACCCTACTACATACAGGTACTTCCGTTCAATATCCTACTTCTCTTCATTTGTATGGAAGTGCCATTGTCAGAGGGACAAAAAAGTGAGAACAAGAGAAAGCAGAAAGAGAGATGGAGGGACAGACAAAAGAAAATTAGATGAAAACATGAGAAAGAAAACTAATAAGAGAGATGAAGAAAGGGCAATAAGGACAGGAAATGGAGGGAAATATGACAGTGGTAATAGACAGGAGGAATACAAGAGAGATGGCAAGCTGTGAAATGAATTAAAAAAGAGAAGGAAAGATATAGGGAGAGAGAAAGAGAGAAATAGAAGAATGAAATGGGAAGAAATAAATAGGAAAAATGCTGTATAGAGGAGAGAAAGAATAATAAAAGGTGGTATTTACAAAGAAAAAAGAGAAAACATGGAGACAGAGAGAAAGAGAAATAAATAAAGAGAAACAAGGCGATATAGCAGAGGAGGAAAATATTTGTGACAGAAAGAATCACAAAATTAATACTAACAAGTTCATTCTTTATTTTTTTGCAAAGTGTATATCACCAATGACAAAGAAGTACATAGGAAAGCAAAAGGAAAGTAGGAGAGATTAAAAAAAACATATTGAAAGAGGTGAAGTGGTACTAGCAAAAAGCGGTTTTTACAGAAAGAAAAAAATCATAGGAAAAAAGGGAGAGAGTTTTGTCACAAGAGAGAGGAAATATACCATGAAAAAAAGGTAATAATGAGAGTTTACAAATGGACAGGGAGCAAGCATTTGACTTTTACAAAACAAGAATGGGAAATGAAGGAAACGAATAGGGAATGAGGGAGGTTATGAAAATACAAAAAGATCTCGAGCACTGAGAAAAGATGCGGATGGAGAGGAGGAAGACGGAGCGAAAGAGAGATTAAAAAAAAAAAAGAGAGAAAGAGAGAGAGAGAGATGGCATTCGGTGAAGAGCTTTCAAAAAACGGAGCGTACTTGTGGTTTTTCTTGGTCGTTGTTGCTTTTTCTTAGGAAACGTCCATCATGTTCCAAGGAGTGCTTCGTATTTGTCAAGCATTATTAAGTGGCCTGCATCTGTACTCCCAACTCTCATGACCATCAAACAAATATGGTTTCATATACTTCAACCTATCAGCATCTCACTTTCAATATCAAAATTGATCGATCATTCATACACAAGGCTGCTCTTGACTAGAAAGTGTGAATTACATGTTGAACACAATCGCAAATATTTTGAAAGGTCAACTCGTGGTCAATTTCAATACCCCCTGTCCCATAGATATTGTGTTTGAATTACGTAACATGTCATTGTCGTGTTCGCACATTTCAATAAGTGATGCACAAGGCAACTGAAATCGCCTTAGGTTGATTTTTCAAAAGTGGTTGCTATCATGTTGTTTGTACTAAATGATTAATGATATATTACAAAGACATTTTATAGCATGATTTTCAGACTTCAAGAGGTTTTATAAAAATCAATGACGGTTAACAAAGTGGAAATACAAAATTAATCATTTATGAAAAACTGGAAAGCAGAAACAATCACGATTGGGGGCAAGCAATAGTCTGATAGCTGATCAGTATGATCTACTTCTATTTAACACATCTGGGGAGTGTTTCTCAAAGACTAAGATCGACTTTAAGTTGGACTTAACTATGGCAGGCCGTTCATGCCACCGTTTGCTCTCACCATTTATGATCTTTAGGTATTTTTTTTCTTCCTTCAATAATGAATTATCAACAAATTCAAATTCTGTAGATTTGTGACCACGATTAGTACGTCCCTTGAGAGACCAATGCTAGTAAATGGTGTGAGCAAACAGAGGCAAGAATGGCCTGCCATAGTTAAAGGAAACCTAAACCCAAAGAATAAGTGTAGGTATTCTGAAAAATGTATTCCTGCCCTTTGATGTACAATATTCCTTACGAAAATGTACAAGATATATATAAATGACGATATTCCTGGCATGGTGTGATGCTTGTCAGCATGACATGGGCGCAGCCATTTTCTTAAAGATGTGACGTATCTGTTGAAGTTGTACATGTATCATGCACCAAGCTTTAGTTGGAAAGAATTTTTAAATCAATAACGAAACCTTTACTTTTCAATGAAAAAAATAACAACTGAGATGATAGAAATTAAATAAGGTCAAAAATAAATAACAGGGGCACAATTGTAACAAATTCATTTATAAATACTACACTATAGCAGTTGACAAATCTATTTCATTTATGATAAACCTTCAACCCAGAAGAGCACTAACTAATTTATGCAATTTGCGTTCTGGCAATTATAGTACAAAGGATAATAGCAGGTGAATGAAATGCTTCATCACCACACACGTCTGGGAGGGAAGCATCCATACATTTGAATACATTTACTTGATAACCGACTTCGCATAGTACGTCACATTATCAAGAAAATGGCGATGCCCATGTCGTGCTGAGAAAGTGTACTTTATTTTTGCTTTATACCTCTCTCATAAACTTCGGTGGGGAATCTTTTAGATTTATGGGTAATAACATAATGAATCTCTCAGAATAAGTAAAGTTATTACTTGGGGTTTGGTTTCCTTTAAGTCCAACTTAAAGTCGATCTTATTATTTCAGCGTGTTTCCACAGAAAAAAAGTGGAATCCGGATTATCTTTTCCGGATTGAAATACCGTGTCGCGGCGACACGGTATTAAACCAATCTGTTTCCACAGAGCGCAGCATTCCGATTCGCCCCAATTCCGTGTTCCAAGTCAGGAAAATGCCGTGTCAATCGGAAGTCAAGATTCAACCTTTGACCTCGAACGTGGATTCAGATCTACACAAGATTCCACGCTATTCTATTGTGACGTACATTTTTCATTGTTACGTACAGTGCGTATATAAACATATTATTGTATACCCGTATTTCAGAGTATTTTTCAACCAATCACGCTGCAGTGGTGATTGGGGCTTCGCGCGCTCTGATGCTCCGCCAGACACGGTTTGTCGCTGTGTGTTTCCACAGAGATTTTACAGGGAGTTCGTTGGGGTCGACACTTCAAGATCCACCTCCCAGAGGTGGATCTGATAATCCGCATCTCGGTCGACTCGACCCGACACGCTTGTGTTTCCACAGGAAAACTGACCCGGTATGACACGGTATGACATGGTATGACACGGAAAATACCGTGTCGATGTTTTCTGTGGAAACACGCTGTTTGTGAAACACTCCTCGAAGCACGAGACCTTTTCAAGGTATTGCACTATTAGGAGGAAGTAATTCCTTTAATGCTCTCATCACCTTCGGGCAGCTAGGCAAAAGCCAAGGTATTAACAGTACTTTGCCCCCATCTTGAACATCCCCTAGCATGAACACACTATTCATGTAGCTATTCTTATTATCAATATTATTATTACACCTATCTTGTTCAATTTGCAAGTTCATAATACAGTCAAACCTGCTTTAGTGACCACCTGTCTGCAAAGACCACATTTTCTGATTCCCTTGAATATGGTTTCTCATTGAAACATGTACTAAAGGAACCTGTCTACAAAGACCACTTTTTTTGTTTCCCTTAGACGGTCGCTATAGACAGGTTTGACTGTATATGAATAAGGAAGGCTTGACCCTTGTTTAAACATCGTTATCAAAACATAGCACTTTTACTTTTAATTATGGAAAGGCAAAAGTATATTCTGCATCTATAATCAAGTTGGAAGAACAAAGTTTGTATTTCAACTCAGGTGTCAATAGGGAGGGGTCCTTACAACCACCTGCCCCCTTCCCCTATACCTGCATTCTTAGTTTATTACAGATGATGCCTGGGGAAGTTTGATGAAGTTATAGCCACACCTGTAGTGGAAATGACAATCTCATCACTTTTTGGTTGGTCTGAAGTTCAAGGGCTAGAAGGAAGGATGTCTACCATGGTCTAACTCAAGGAAGTGATCTTTGAAGTGACCTCAGCAGGAAAGATTCTTGGACTTTCTTCCTCATTAAAGGCCGTCTTGGAAAGGGGTCTGGCAATCTTGTAGTGAGAGTTATTTGAAGAAGAAAAAGTGTCTATTGAGTCATTCTGAATCATTGCCTATTTATATGCAGACAGTGTGAGTCCTAATATATTAGGCCAGAAGGGTTGTCTAGACAAGAAACAAGGCATATTTGAGAAAAATTGCTGAAAACACAAAGAAAGGTAACAGAACTGGTCTATGGGTCAAGTTATGATAATTCTGTGAGGTTGTTTTAAAAGATAAGTAACAAGTTAAATTGTGAAAACGAAAATGTACAAAAACTGATTCATGTCAAAATATTTGTCTATGTCATATTCTTCATATATCGTGACTTTGGAAAGAATTCATAATTTGGTCAAACCAGAAATCACAACTTTAACCTTTAAGACCTTTTTGAGAGAGAGAGTTGAGACTTTGGTTTTCTGGTTGTCTGCTCCTAATATACCTTGAAGGACATCAGATAGGGATTACAGGTAAGATAGACCTGGGTAAGTGTTGATGTGCACATTGCATTCATTGTGAACAGGACATGTAAACAACAAATATAAAATCAAAAAGTAAAATAGACTTGATAGAAAGAGCGAGACTATAGACAGAGAATATCTTGTTTGTTAAAACACATAAAACATTTCCGGGTTCCATAATTAACCACCAACTATAAGCATGTAATACCTATCATGCCACTTTCAATTTCAGTGATTTATATCCATATGATCTGTCATGTTGAAACTCATGTCACATTTTGAACAAGACAAATAACAAATAATATCTGACATTCAATCCCTGGGATATAGAAACCAAATTAATATCACTACTTATAATCAATATAAATAATGCAGATGTACAATGGCAATGCAATTCAAATGAAAGAATGAACATGCTCAAGTAGTTTTAAGATGGTATTTAATGGGCCTTCTCTTATTTTCTTTTTTGTCTTTTAGTCTAAACTTCATCTCAATTATATGACTAATGAATAATGCAGCCTACAGCGTTGCTACAAATGATCAAGTATCATTTGCCCACAATGAAGTGGGGACTTGGGGAAGTATTCTGAGATTCATTGTATCTCAGATAAAATTTGAGATTTTATCTCAGTGAGATAAATACCCTTAAAATCTTTTTAATTGGCATTTTGAGCATCATTTTTAGCAAGAATTTATCTAAGACATGCCCATTTGTGATGCAATAACCAATAAGTAATGTCGTTAGATTTCAATCCCATCATGTGGGCAAAAGAGCATGACTGTGTTTTTTTTTGGACAATTTTCATTACGCATGCATGCCTCAAAGCGCAATGTGTTTTTGCTGGGAACTTCTTGGAAAATGACAGGTGGGCTTTAAAACCCCATTACAAGCATCATTGCAAGTAGGATATTAGTCCACAAAAATCTTAAATTCCAACTTGATAATCCTATGAGCATGTTCCTTTGGAAATTTAGTCAATACTACTTTTTTTTTAACCACACTACCAGCAGCATACTTATCAACAAATGTCATACTTATCATATGTCTGAGAGATAAAAATAGCCCCTACCCTTTTGTAACATTTATTTTATTATATCTTTCATGCAAAAAAGATGGGTGTTCGTGTTAGAGCTGTGTATATCACACATAATGTAACTTGTACTCAAGAAGTAAAAGATTGAGATCAAATGAAAGATAAAATCTGAGATAAAAAGTCGTCTCCCAAAACCAATTATTTTATAATGATAAAATAATTCTCAGAATATCGCCCTGGTCTCTAGTACCAAAGGTAATCAGAATCAATCATTCTTTTTTTCCATGCTCGTCTGTACCTTTAATCTCTTCTAACAAGGTCTCTGTCATCACATCAACGACCCCTCCCTAATCTCATCTTTCATCTCCTGTATCCTCTATTGACCATTCTGGTCATCCATATCTATCACTCATCATCCACTGTTGGCTAGGGGGGCTGCCCCCTCCCCCTATCATAATACATGTAGGGCTGCATCCACACTACAATTCTGTATCTTCTTTCTGAAAGATGGATTTCTGTGAGTTCCTTTGTCATCTATATATATATACCTGTATGTATCAAAGGTCTGGAAGATTCAAGCTTCTGAATGTCTCTGTAAATAGATCACAGCTGAGATATATTGCACATGTTACCCACTTCTGGGCCCTGTCATACAAAGAGTTGCGATTGATCCAAATCAGTCGTAAGTCCTTTAATCAATCGCAAGTTTGCAGTCTCCTATCTCTTCTGTACATAGTTGCGATCAATATCAACTCTTTGTAAGACAGGTCCCAGATGTCTAAACACGTGACAGCCATGTGCAAGGAGCACCTGAGAAATTATGGTCTGCTGGTTAATGAACCTACCTCCCAGCTCAAAGGAAAAGAACGTTCTTGCAATAAAAGCTGAGTTTAAATGCAAATCCCGCATACACAATCCTCATTCGTAGAAAATTCAGTTGCACAAGGTCTTCAGTTGTGTTTCAAAACAACTCTTTAAGCAAGAAACCCCAAACACTTTCAAAAGTTAGATGATTCAACCTCCCATACAGGAATATTATTGCCATATTTAAACAGGAATATCAACATGAAATTTAAATGTTGCCTTATTATAGAAGTAACTTCAGAAATATTGTATTCTTGAACGTAATTTCCTCAATGTAAGCTGTAGTGTGGATGTGGCGATTGTCTGAGCAGCTATCATCACCTGATACAGCCCCTTGTAATAACATGTCCTGTAGACCATATCTATCTCACTCAACAGGGTTAAGTGTATTGCACTGCAGGTATCTACTAGGGCAAGCATCTTAGATTACATTTTTAGAGGTCTAATTACTCTCCTCATCTTCAATGATAATCAAAGATGCGTAATGCACCTGCATGTATGTACATTACAGCTTTGGACGAGGAGCACAAATTTTGTAAGGAATTGTGCATAATGTACAAGGGGACAACATCTTAAGAGTGTATTGGTAAGAATTCTTAATAGGTGATGTCCAGATGTGATTAATTCATTTATGGGAGAAAAAACTGAAATAAATAGGAAATTTAAACCAACGATTACAGTTTCTTTGGATAATATCTAAATTAAAAAAACAGAGGAAGGATTTTCAAACACAGAATATTTCTCAGGAGGTCGCTTCAAAGTTTTCACACCACTTTGCATAGATTTTTTCTTCATGAGTAATTCATTTGAATACCAGCACTAAAAAGATGATTTAAACTCTAATACCCCCCCCCCCACCCCCACCAACAAAAAATTAACCCTCAACCTTGCACGGAGTAAGTAAACTGAATTGAAGCATACCCGTACTGAAGTTATATTCAAGATGAATTAATCTTTTTATTTATATCTAGTACACTTGTCTCGAGAAAAGAGTCAACGAACTAAACATTTTCCACCATTTCTGCTACTTTGGCAAGCAGGAAATCAAATCAACTTGGCATGTCTCCTGAATAAAAGTGTAAAAGGATATTTTGTGGCTATGAAAGTATGAAAGTATGAAAGTACAGTTCCTCTTAGAACAAGGTTATCAGGATGTAAAATCGAGAGTATGAGGCTAGAAAATCTTTGAACACGGAAGTTACAGATATGAGCACAAGTACACAAAATAGGTTATATTGTCCAACAAATATGATAGGAGGAAGGAAAGAAAAAAAGGATAGATATTGAAAGTATAATATTGGTTCGATATTCTGATACTAAATTATTAATGACAGGAAGTACATACACATTTTAAAACACAAAAATGTTTAATACGATACCAACATTCATCAAACTTTCACTATCCAAAGTGCAAAATCATTAGTAAAATAAACTGTAAGAGGAACAAAAAGAAGTGCCTGAATGAATAATAATAAAAATATGGATAGTTATATAGCGCCAGTATCCGCCAGGCTCTGACGCTCATGGTGCTTTACTTATATTACCCTGTTTGAATGATAGCTAGATTTAGCAATACTTATCCTAGATGAATATGATTAATGGACAGATAAATGTATGAACAAGAGACATTCGCATAAGTCTGTCACGAAATTGGAGGATGTGTGATTCATTTTTCTTCATGCTCCTTCAGTGCAACATCATGTAATGTAGAGATATAATTAATGCATCATTTAGTGAACATCACATATAATCATCAACTACATAATTTTTCTAGATAATTGGAGAATTCACTTACCTATTGAATGTCATTGAAGAGCCAGAAAGAGAGAGCATGTAAATAAAAAAGAAGAAAAGGGGAAAGACATGCATTAGTGAATGTAACACCACATACTATAATTTATTTCATATGTACTTCATAAAAGTTTGTAGCTGAGAAAAAGCAACACAGGGAGATAATACTTGCATGGACTAACTGTCTTTTATGGATTTTTCTAAAAGATTACGTATGGTAATATTTACCATGAGTTGATATATGATTGTATACAATCATATCTCAACTCATGGTAAATATTACATGTATGATGTATGTAAATCATTAGTTCATGTCTAACAAAAATAGACACATAAATGATTAATTCATGTCCCCTTCAAATATTTCATATGTATTTTATCATTATTACGTTGTTGTATTATGTTGTATATATTTAATTTGTATATTGTATGTTTTTATTTATGTGCAGCCCTACGGAAGAACAGTCCATGGGCTGAGGTAGGCCTCTGTGCTTACATAAATAAATGAAATGAAATGAACTAACACTATTTTTCCTCAACCGACTAATATTAGTCTTCACAATCGATTGTGTGAAATGTAGCGCTTTGTATCGATATGGCTGATACATGATGCATCCCAGCACTGATAAATCCCACATGGAGTATGAGTCAATCTACTTTATAAAGCTATATTTGTGACTAAACAGGACCATTCTGTTGAACTATTCTTAAAGACTTAAACAATTGATTATATTCATGTTTTACTTCTTTGAATGATTGCATTGTAAATGTTATGACCGATTGATCTACTGCAGATGTAAAGTTGGTGCAACATGCTCTCATTGGTAATCAAATACTATTGTTCATCAATGACAAGCAAAATGCAGGTCTGCAAAAATGTATACTGCCCTCTTGTGATGTTATCTTTATAATGTTGATACACTATCTTCCAGCTAGAAAGACTGACTGGAGCATTTCATATACAATTCCTAGGTTACATCGGCCAACAAAATTAAGAAATTGCACAGAATGTAGAGGGGTATGTCATTATTCCAGAAATGTATACGTCCCTTTTTACTTCTCATGAAAATTTCAAACAAATACCTGTTAATATCATCGTAATAGACAGGTAATAAATAATGCAAACAAGTGATTTATACAAATTTAAATATTTTTTTCAATCTGATTTATTTGTATCCATTTTTCACACCTATTCTTGGCAGATTGTGACTAGTAATAAAAGGAGCATATTAAAGAGGGGCATCATTATAATCAACATACACCATATATTTGTTTACCAGTGAATCTCTCTTTCTCTCTCTCTATCTATCTCTCTATCTCTGTCTCTCTCTCTCTGTCTCTCTCTTACTTTCTTGCTGTCATGACGAAAATACATGAATAGTATACAGCATAAAAACACACAGAAACCACATATTTGCCCCATCTGTAGACAAAAACACTTCACGATGACCAATGAGAACAGAAGAAGAAGCTTCCGGTGAGTGAAACCGACCTAAAACCTTTAAAAAAAGTGCTCTTCAATTCTGGCTCTTCAATTCTGGCCCTCCTCAGAGAGGGGTTCCAATTGAATTATAATGCGTTCAAGTTCTCTTTGAGATCTTATTAGGTGTTGGCTATGAGGTTGTAAATCACAATGAAACATGGGTGTCGTCCATCATCCAGCCTCGGAACATATCCTTCAGCGATACATGCAGTCATCATCTTCAAGAAACATCTCCGGTTACATACAGCGGAGGCAAGAAACCGGTCATCTTGCGCCTCTCTGTCTGTGTAGATTAGCCATTGGGTGTCAAGGGAATGGTACATTAAAGGGAAGATTGTGCTCTAGAAAGGTTTGTTGGGGTGAAATATTTTATTTGGAAGCTACATTAATATGGAATACCCTGTCCTATTTACTTGGCATCTTAACTAACATATTAGATTGCTGTTTTTATTCATTCACTAGTCCCACATGTGCACATATATGTACGGAAATGTTCAGGAATATCTTGCAATTTTCTTAATACTTTGTAAAAACAACTTAAAGATATGAGGATTCCCCTTGGCTGTGCACAATCATTTCAAAATAGGTTTTTTTCTCTGATAATGCAATGTCGCTGTAAATATTAAATTTCTCCTTTAATGTGAAGAATATATTCAGTGCCAATAGATGATCTCCTGGAACCCAGAAGGGTGTTATCGCTGTAAAAAATTGTATGAATAAGTGCACCTTTGCCTCTCTACAAACAATGCATACTTGTAAGTAAAACACACCCTACTGTCTTTCAATAAGTCTTAAAGTATCCAAACAAATCTGTGTCTTGTATTCCATTGCAGTTTCAGCTTCATCTGTCTCATTCTTACATTTGAAGGGACTAGGAATAGCGACAGAACTGTAGCTTTCATTTGATTATCAAACAAGGGATAATCAACTCGAATCCTTTCAATTGAGAGTATACATTGTACATTTTATCTAACACTTCCGGCTTTGCATGCCATTGGGATACATACTCTCTTAAAAAAAAAAAGTGTGAATTTTCACTCTATTTTCACTTTCTTGGGAGTGACGTCCGTGATCACTTGTTTAGGAGTGAAGATCGATTGATTTAGAGTGCTCTCTAAGAAGAAAAGAGTGAATGTTCACTCTATTTTCACTACATTTTCACTCTCCAGAGGAGTGACATCCGTGATTTTGAAAATTCACTCTTTTTTTTTAAGAGAGTATACTTTGACAGGACTTGTTTGATAATGTTTTTGTAGGATACAATTACTGGAATCAGTACACTATTCAAGTACAAATACTAAAAACGGTTACATGATCACAGACCAAAGTACTAAATCTATATTTCATTATCAACCCTGATACTAACAATGCATTGTCTACACAAACTGAAATGCCATCAGCTCAAATTTGTAAAATATAACCCTCATACAGGTTAGGCCCCAAAAAACTACTGGTAGCGCAAATTAATGTCATCATCAGTTTGTAATAATACAATCTTCTCCTCATCTCTGAATCATGCCTTTAAGTGAATCAGTGTTCCAGAACAGTGGATTGATATGAGCTAGCTTGGTAAAGAAAGGCCAAGAGGAGGGTAGCCGTGGAGGTTAGCAACTTTATAGCTGGAAGGGATATCTTCTTGGTTTTAAGTGAAAATGATCCATGCATACCCACTCATCAATTTTCTGCTTCTCGCTTGTCAATTTTTAAAGGGGTTGTTCACCTCGATGCCTTCAACTGCAAATCAAACATGATCCATAATATCGTACACGATATATTCACTGCTCTTAGTTGGAATTAGCTCACAAGATACAGGTAATCATGGAAATTGGATTTGGGACTAAAGTATTCAGGAGTTGTCAAATGAGATAATTCATTCTACTACTAAAGCTGGGAGCTGCATTACACTTAAGTAAGAAAGGAAATACAGATCAAGCTCGTCTTACATATACATTATAAGACTTGTAAGTGGGTATGATTATAGTATTCAATATGCATTTAGTTTTGTCCTAGACGTGTTTTTACCAGACAAAAACAGGTATTCAAACATGCATGCAATATTTTTC
The DNA here is from genome assembly GCA_035222895.1 of Strongylocentrotus droebachiensis. Classification (NCBI taxonomy): domain Eukaryota; kingdom Metazoa; phylum Echinodermata; class Echinoidea; order Camarodonta; family Strongylocentrotidae; genus Strongylocentrotus; species Strongylocentrotus droebachiensis. The sequence continues at coordinate 232,696 of JAVYIG010002150.1, forward strand.
AACAAGAGGTTGTTGGTACAAGAGAATTGTATGGAGACTATTTTTCAATTCAAAGCTCATAACCTTCTCTTAGCTTATCATAAAATCAGAATTAATGTAGCTATTTTCCATGTCCTGACCATAATAGATCGCCGAAAAACAACATGACTGATATAATAAGTACATGTATCATTTATGTTACATAGCACTGATATGTCCAAATAACTTAATAAGCATCTACAGGTGTAGATATCTGTTATTTTACTAGGGGGAAAGGTCAACATTAACCCCCTTACTGTAAATTTTTATCTCCAACATCCCATTTTCAAGAGATCTATCTGAACCAGGGAGAAAGGAGTCAACATTAAACCTCTTTAATACTCTACATTTTATCTCAAATATGCCATTTTTAAGAAACCGATTTGAAAAAGGGGGAAAAGGTCAGGATTAACCCTCTTACTGTGAATTTTATCTCCACATCCTGTTTTCAAGAGACAAATCTGAACAGCAGATTTGCAGTGAATTCTATGTGGTATACTGTAATCTTCTATATTCTTTAAATAGAATGGTTAAGTAGACATGCAGCACAAGCTTGGTAAAGTAGGATGACAGGATGAGAAACACAATTCTCTCTGGTGCCAAATGAGTTCACAAAAGTACAGCTACATCATGTTCTTAAATAAGAGGCCCCCCCCCCCCTCCCTGCACTCTCATTAATATGCCATGATTACAAATGTTTATGATATGTGTGTATACAACGGAAGCCCACTGCATGTATAATGCCTTATGCACCGGTCAACTGGAGTCTTGAACCTACCCCCCTCAAGACTTCACTCTTATTCACTTTTGGTCTTGAACGTCCGACACAAAGATTCACCTCTCATTCACCTTGCTTCGTAACAAATAAGGTCAAGATTCACTATTCCAAATTATTTATAAGGTGCAGATTCACCCATCTCCAAGAAAAATAGGGTGCAGATTCACCTCGCCGCTAAAAATATTAGGTGCAGATTCACCACACGTCTTCACCTGCTTAATTTTTATTAGGTCAAGATTCACCGGCCTTTCACCAGCACCGCTATTTATGGTAGATAGAGTGATTATTAAAGGAAACATAGAATTGATCATGAGTACTTGTGGAAACAATCCGTTTTCTGAAAATGGTAGCTAGAATTTAAAAAAAGGTACAATTTCGCCACTAATTATTTTTTTCGGGTCTCCGCTTCGGCTACGATGTCTCGCCAATAATTATTATTTTTGGATCTCCGTATCCATAATTTATTCACTTTGTGTTAATTAAACGTGTGGCTTAATGATTTACATATACATGTAGCTAAAACTTGTCAAAAGGAGTGTTTTGTTCAACTGCTTGTTTTTATATAAGAAAATGTTGTCACTGACACGCAGCTAGGCTAGGATTTTTTTTTTTATGGGGGCTACTTTAAGAAAAGTGGGGGCTAATTCATTTTAAGCTGTAACAATAAGTTGTGTTTTTCCTTAGCCATCATGCTGCTAGTACTAGCAACCAAATTGGTAGGTAATATTGTGTCATTTTGTCTTTTTTTTCTGTCCCGAATTTGAATTGTTATCATGGACAATGCGATCCCATTAAAAAAAAAATGTAACTCCGTTTAAAATTGTGTTATTTAGATCTAGACTCTATAACTTAACCAATAAATGAATATTTTTACTGTTGTCCCACATAACGATCATTGTTATAAAGAAACATGCAAAATCATAGTCGTATTTTTGTCCCCGTATAGACTCTAATTCTAATCTATAAAAGGCCAAGCCAAAGCTAGTTTCATTTCGTAGACTGAAATTGATGCCATCACTCAGGCGCGGCGCAGGCATCAATGACAAAAAATTGGCCTAGTATATATAAATAATATAATTTAATTAAACAGTTGTAAGAAAAATGCTGAGGTATAGGGACATCATTTATATATTTATTCACGGGGTTTTTATAACAAAATTCAATTTCTGTCTACGAAATTAGCTTTATACCGATTTTACAGGAAAAAATCTGGCATTGATTTTGCATGTTTCGTTACAACAAATATATCGGTATGTGGGACAACAGTAAAAATATACTCGCATTTAATGGTTTTAAGTTATAAATAACACAATTTAAGACGGAATAACATTATTTTTAATGGGATTGCACTGTCCATGATAAAAATTCGGGTCGGAAAAAAGACTAAATAAACATATTACGAACCAATTTGGTCGCTAGCAGTTCAGCACTCGTCACTCGCAAATACTTATTTGCTTCATACTCTAGGAGCGTGCGGGCGCGGCTCGCGCTGCACTGGAGCAGCTAGTTTCTGTGTATTGTGTATTGTGGATACCGATCTAGCTACAGCAGTACGTAGGTCAACCGCCGATCCGCTGCAATCACAAAACTTTTAAAATGTTGATGGAAATTTCTAGTTTTGGAGTTGGTAGTTGGAACGGAGAGTTCAGTCAGACAAATCAATAAATTGATTTATTAGTTCCCAGGGAATATCAATTTATGGCGGGGGCGATTTTTCATTATATATCAATTTTGTTCGCCCTCGATCGTCTTGATATTTACTGTGGCGATTTCAGAGGTTTAGGAGGCGAATCGCCTCGTCGCCATCGTGTATTTTTTTCTTTGGCGCAGGCTATACAAGTAAACAAAACGTGACAGCAGCTGTAAACAAATTTCCCCCACGTCTGCATAGCCGGGTTATATTATGATTTACCCAAAATGTGACCAGTTGACAAAGCAGTCTTCGTTGAGTATAGACATATTAGAAACTCTTCAATAATTAAAAACTTTATCGGGGTAAACTTTTGGTACTCATCAGCAGGGCGGTATTCCGCATGTCGCTAACTTGTATGGCATCACAAAACCTGCCATACAAGTTAGCGACATGCGGAATACCGCCCTGCTGACTCCAATTCAGAAGGTTCATAAGGTATATATTTTCGGGTTTTAATATTCGTGGACACCGGATTTAGCGCGAAATCCGAACTCGAACGTAGCTAGCTCCACGTCACAGTTTATTTAAATCTTGAACCCTCATTTCCCCTGGAGTCAAAGACATTCGACGCTCGTTCACACACGATAATTTTTTCACTCGACGCTCGTTCACTTGTATGTGAAAAATATTCGTTCAAGATTCACAACATTCGGTAAAAAATGAGGCAAAGATTCACCTTCTCCTACAAATAATAAGGTAAAGATTCACTACGGCCAAACAAAAATACGTCAAAGATTCACCACGCTCTGATTTTGGCGACCCCAAGATTCGACGTCGAGTTGACGTCGAATGCTTGACGATCCTTGAGGGGGGTAGGTTTAAGACTCCGGTTGACGGGTGCATTAATCCAAATGTATACTGTGTAATTCAGAGCACAGAGTGACAAGGATCTCAATGCATAGATAGTAATCTGTATAAGATATGAACATGGTCATTTAGATAGTACATAGGTGTTCATAGTGCTATACACACATAAACAAAAAACATCAAGGTCAAGGGTCAAATGACCTTTTTGACAGTGCTCTTAATGCATAGATAATCCAGAGCTGCCAACCTCCAGAACAGAAAATCAGTAATCACAAGGCTCAAAATCAGTAATTTGGGGTATAAATCAGTAATTTCTTATGCGGCGCTATGAATCTAAAAAAACGACACGCCAACACTGCGCGGACGCATGATTATCTGAAATTTTTGGTGATTTTACTCACACAAAGATGTTAAGTATTGAATTTCAGGTCATCACAACACAGTTTATCATGAAAAATGGCTCCTATTCACAGCACTCGCTACGATAAATCATATTTAATTCATCAAAAAAAAAAAAAAAAAAAAAAAATCTTTTTTTTTTTTTTTTTTTTTTAAATCCGTAATTTGAGACAACATTCCGTAATGGTCGTTAATTTCCGTACCAATTACGGGAAATCCGTACTAGTTGGCAGCTCTGATAATCATCTGTATAAGATGTGAACATGGTCAGTTTACATGTGTAGGTGTACAATGTGCTATACACACATAAACAAAAACATACCAAAACACCAAGGTCAAAGGTCAAATGACCTTTTTACTGGGTCTGGCTCTCAATCCACAGTTTTCATTCTCTTTTATATATCTAATTTTGTGTATTCAAGGAACGTAAGATATTGTATAACCAAGCTGTGCAACTCTTTCATCAGCTAAATAAACATACCATATATACATTTTTGCTCATACACATACATATTGCTTGTTCTGCTGGCTAGCGCACTTTGCACATTAGCATATGTTTTAAGCATAGCAAGCAAGACATTTAAGATAGCAGGTGATTTATATTATGTAAACGTTTATTAGTGAAGGAAAAATACCTCCAGAATCTTCATTTGTACTGAAGTAAAGTGTTAAGATTGTGTTTATTTCTTAAGTCTCGGGATTAAAAGAGCATGCCCCTAATGAATTGAGTATAAATTACAATCTTCATTTTAGTGCATATCATTTCTTTAATCTATAAGCCTTCCACTCTTGTAGTACTAGTACCCTATCATTATGCATGCAGAAAACCTAACCGTGTGAAGTGGAACGTCAGAGCCTGGAGGTTTTGTTCAATAAACAGTGTGTAGACTGTAGAGTAGCATGGAATGCCGTCAGTGCATGTCTCATACTCATAGAGGGTGGAAAGTAGCTTTTGGTTGGTTGGACGGATGGATCAAATGAGCTATGCAGAGTCAACATTTCATTAACACATCAATCATTATGTGGCAGCTTTTCTCATAACCCCTGTCTGTACATGTACTTCGGTCACATACTGTGCACACTCAAGTATTGGCGTGTCGATGGAGTCGTCTACATTTATTCTTCACTCTGCATGTTTTATATCAGTATTATCATGTTTTGTTTACAATGTATGTGTTACACCTGCTGAGATGAATATAACGTACTCCTGGCATATTTTTGATAGTAGAGGTTTTAAACAAATATACGGTATATATATATCATACAGTGTTCATAGGCCTTTGGATATGTAGAATATATAGCAGCAGATATCACTTTTGTTTTTTAATAAATGATGTAATGTCAATTTAAAATGTGATATTATCAAAGATTTTTAAAGGAAAAAGGGGAACTAACCCTACATGAGATATGTTGACAATTTGAGTGTATATATGCACATGTAACTTGATATTCTGAAGAAGACATATTAAAAGAAAACAGAAAGCAGAGAAAGAAAGAGAGGGGAGAAATTCAGTAAACAGAATAGACATGCTACACAATATTAAAAGACATAGATGTATATTCTCTGAAGTTTGCCATTCCTATTCAAGGCTTTGAATGTACATGTTTGTATTTTCTATTGTATCGTCAAAGAGACATCTCCTTGGTATCGTATTGTACTGAACTGGAAGTAAATGTGAAGACACAAACATCAATATCTATGGGAGGGTCTTAAGCTAACCATCCTCCTATATAAGCCCACCATGGGACCGCCCGAGGGGGTTGAAATGCTGACATGATTGTCCTTGATTTATGATAGTGAAAGATTGATGCACGGTTCTGGACAGCAGAGTTTCATTCTAGTGGAATTAATATCTCCTAATGTAATTTAGTGGTGCTGACTCATCAGAATAATCATCTATTATTCAACTCTGTGCATACATGCATATCTCCACAGTGAAGGAATGCATCCCCATGGGGAGGATAATATATACATGTAGTTAAACTCCTTTGAATTACGGACCAAATAATAAAAAACAAAAAATGTCTTCTTTCTTCAAATAGAAGGCATGACGCCCGTTTAGAAATAATATACACATTTGATTTTCCCAAATAACTTTAATTAATGAAGAAAATAAAATAATAATTATTGTTATTTTTCAAAAGCGCAATTCCGTGTTTAATCATCATGGTTTTCTTTAGCCTGGCACCCATTTTTTCCCTCTTTCATCATGCTAATAGTTCCACCAATATTAAGAAATATATTAGATATACATCTAAAATCCTCCATCTGTTTTATTTTATTTCCATTTTTTTTAAAAACAATAAATATGCTTGTATCTGCATGTATTTGCTTCCCTTTCTGCTCTTATCTTCAAACAGTATCTTTCAGTTCTTCCTTGTACTGCAATACATGCTTTTAATTCAAGTAACAGTTTGTCATACCAATCCCCTCCAAATATAATATTCACTCAAATTGAATTTTTCTTGCCATTGGAAGCCACAGATAACCTTCAAGTGCCAGATTTGCTGGTTTCAATTTGAAATTACACCAATACATGCCATCTATCTCTTGCCTTGGGGGGGTATGACCGAGATGGTCTGGCGGCACATACAATACTCTGGCCAGTATAATAGGCCTACATCTACATAATGCCTGATATTTGTCTGGCGATTCAAACCCATATCCAGTAATGGCCATCCACACATGTATACGGATTGAACAAAGAAACAGATTTAATGAATTCCACTTTCTTCAAATAGAAGAAACTTGGGCCAATGAAATGAAAACGTTAAGAGCAAGTAGCCAGGGAAAAAAAAAAAAAAACATTTTGGGGCTATTTTTCAAGCTTGCTTGCATGAAAATAACACTCTCTAATATGTTTTGCATTGAACTCTATGCAAATTTGGGGGGCTCTTTTGGGCATTTTGGGGGCTAATTTGCCCTGAGCCCCATGGATTTTTTTTCCTGTTACAGGTAGATTCTATTTAATGTCATTTTTACCAGCCCTGTCTGACATATTTAGTATACGGCAGGTCGAGTAAGATTTGTTTAAAGGGTCTGATAGTATGAGACTACAGCAGCACCTGTACACATGCAAACACCCATCTAAAGGCGTCCATTAATATGATTTAGGAGTGTAGAAAGTGTGTCCACTACAGGTAACTTGATTTCACACCCATCAACAACTGGCTTTCAGGCATTTTTCTTCTTCCTCAAATGGATGGAACAGTCGAGAAAGTCATCACAGCAAAAGGCTTTTATTCCGCAGGTTGTTGTGCTGTGAATACCAATGGATGATTTGTGCATTCTGCTGTAATCTCATCTCTAATGCATTGGCATACTGCTTAGCAGTTAACAGCTTATGCATCATGAGAAGAAAAAAATTCTCATCATTAATTAGGCTAATAAGCAGAGTATAACTGAGCCACATACATTATTTCTAATTTAATGTACTGATTCTTCAACTAGTATGACCAATTTTTTTAATTTTATTAAAAAGATTCTTGGCATTCTGAAACTGTTTTCACACAACAAAATAGGCAGTTTACTATGTTACCTGCAATTCCTTCATAATTCTTTATCTTTTCTGGCGAATCATTATTTAACTCAATTATTGGAGCTGAACATGTTGACTTTTAATATACTGTGTACAAGTTCAAATGGCAACCAAACAACAAGATTACAAAGAATATCACCTGGCAATGGTGATATACAGCTGCTTGAATTCTGCAAATCAATTCTATTGATCAGCCGGTACTTTTGTGAAGAAGTACTTAATTATTGCATGCTATAAAAAGCTGCTACTTCATAATTCAACAATTTCTTACAATTTCACCTGGCTGTATGTTAGAATGAACCAGAATCTAACTCACATTTGTACACTGGAGTTAAATGCAAATAAAACAGTTGCTATAGTATGCACAAATTAAAGCACCTTGAATTTTCTTTGCCGAGGGCAAGTGCCTTGTACAATCACATGCAGAAGTGTATGGTCACAAGGGAATAGAAGAAGATTAGAGATAAGACACAAGATCAAATTGATCCTTCAATATAGGACAGAGGGGGTGTAGGATACAGCGAGTGAGAGAGAAAGATTTGATATAAAGAGCCATGGACCGGTGGATAAAACAGTTGCTATAGTATGTAAAAAGAGAGATGGATAGAGATAGGGAGGACAAACAGAAGAAGACAAGCAAGAGAGGGGGTGAGAGTTAAGACATGTGGAAAGACAGAGGACAGAGAGAGAGAGAGAGAGAGAGAGAAAGGGAGGACAGAATGTGAAAAAGAGAGGGGATCTGAGAGGTTAGAGAGGGGAGAAGTGAGAGAGGGGAGAAGTGAGAGAGAGAGAAAGAAAGGGAGAGAGAGGGTGATGAAAGGAGAGGAGAGAAAGAGAGAAAGTGAAAGAAGAGGGTAAGAGAAGGTCAAAATAAGCTAATTATAGAGGAAGAAAAATATGCAAGAGATTAGGAGAGCAGAAACTTGACTTAATATTTTCTGGCAGTGTGCAGCATTGCATAAATTCTGACAAAAATGCACCAAGAGAGGAAGTATAAGAGCAGTCATACCGAGGAAAGGGGTAAATGAACACTGCCTGATTAGAGGTGGAGAAAATGAGTATAAGAAAGAAGATTGAATGAATGAATGAACAAGCTTGAACTAACATGTGTGAATAATGAATTTCAAGGGTGAGCTGTCTCAATAGCTTACAATATTGATGAATTCACTACACTCCATCATGACAACTGGACTGCATGACTAATTTTCACTCATATTTTTGGACAACATATCAAATCGGCACCCACAAGCACACACACACATGCTCACAAAGAGGATATCCATAAGTACTTGCATCTCATATTCCCTGTCTAGCCAAATTTACTTTCTTTCTTTAAAGTCAAATTCAACAGCCTGTTTTTATTTTAATTTACCAGGGGGTCCTTTCATGAAACCAACTCCATGACAGTCTTGTCTTTGTCGGCGACCTACGGAGATGTCAGGAAGTGAATAAACCGTTTCACAAAACCATGATCAGCGACAAATTAATTATTTTGATACTTCGGCGAAAAATATATAGTCTTTGCCACGATCTGTCAGATTTTATCCTGAATTACCAAATAGATTGTGAAGCTTAATTACACTCAAACTGGTGGAAAAAGCAAAATGTAAGGTAGCACAAATTATACAAACATCCAATCTGCATGAAAACATGTGTTACTAATGATATGTACGAATGTATGTATGATGAAACTCAAGGTTGCTTTGGCGATGAGCGACCCCCAGGCTGCTCACTCAGCAATGTTGATGTCATAAGCCCATTGTTTGCATACTAATTGATATAATTATGTCACGGCTTCAATGGCCTTGTTTTCTAATAATGATAATGGGTTCTTGTATAGTGCTCATATCTGTCAGACTTGACACTCCTGGCGCTCCACAATTATTACCCCATTATGGCGCTCTAGCATTTCAATGGATTAATTCCTGCCAGGTACCGAATATACATCACCTGGGTTGAGTGTGGATTAATGTCTTGCCAAAGGACAGTAGTGCGCGGCGGAACTCAAACCGGGGACCTTGTGCCCTACAGTCAGATGACATATCCACTGACCACAACACATCTATCACTGTTTCTTCTCTATTCAACTACAAATAAAGATTTGTTCATTCTTTATAGACTCGAACCAATGAGAAAATATATCGTTTTATAAGCAGAAAAGAACAAAAGTAAACCGACAAACTTTTAACAGCACATGGGTAGAAAAATATGCAGAGGACTCACTCAATTGTTGACCAGCAAATTAGAACAGGCTTAATATAAACAATAATTCCTTGTTTCAAATTTGGACTTCTTATTTTTTCAGGGTGAGGTAGGATGAGGAGGATGAGGATTTAGAAGCATATATATTAGGAAGGTAACCACTAAATCTTCTCTATAAGCTTCCTCCTCAATAATTACTCTGCATTCCCTTTTTGGTAATAATCAAAGCCATTGTGTTTCCTGCCTACATGTAGAAATCTAAACTGAACAGATATCATCATATCTGTCCTTTCAGATGGATAATTGTAATAAAAGCATTCATTTGTCAATGACAGCCAGAAGGCAACCGTGTGTCAAATTACGCCCGGGCTTGTTCATCACGGCTCTGTGCACCATTTGTTTTACACTGTGAAAAGGCCTATATCACAGCTACAGAGAGGCAAGGTGTCATATATATATATATATTGGACATGCGGGTAGAGTTGTCAGTGATTGTTTGTCGCTGGTGCATATCAGTGCATCCAAATGTGCAATCGCTGTTTCTATTCTGCAAGAGTGCATTGTACTTTTGTTGTTTGCACATGAACGCGTACAGTGATTTTGTATTCATTCTAATCGAGCCAAACTTTTCTTTTTCAATTTTTTTAAATGCAAATCATAGTGAATTATTGAATTCACTAATAACAATATTCATATTGCCTACTGATTGGGTAATTCTTTTGAGGCAAGAAGAAAAAAAAAATCAAAAATTTGCATAATTCATCCACCATATAATTTCTGAAACACCACAATTAACATGAACACAAGATGTAGACATATTACAATAAGATACCTAAATACACTATCATAATATTATACACCCTGCATGTGATGGCTCTTCATGTCATCTCAATGATAATGTAATAAAGCAAATATGTAACCACAATAACCTTTACTCACACTGTAGTTTGCCTTCAAAATGCTCAGACACTGCCTCATCCGCATAAGATGTGGACTTAGTAAGAATGTGTAAGGGTAGCAAGAGGTACATGGATGTGTTATTATGGGTTTGTAGTGCAGGAGACATGCTATTCAAAAGACATGGAGGTCGATACAACTGAGCTATTTTTGTTGTCATATGTGATACATTTGTAGTCGTAGTAATGACTTAGAAATGAAGGTTCTTACAGAATCGAACAAACTGTCACTACATATTAAAAACCACAAAGATACGTCTTATGATATGTACCAAAACTATAAATGGAAAACAACTTATTGCAGTATGAAAAAGAAAAAGATATGGACACATGATCTTGCTTGGGAGGCACAATGGCTCAGAATAAGAGCACTGTTCTAGTACGGAGCTGTAGGTCCCGGTTCGAAACCAACTTTAATAGCAGAAAGCTTAGCATATAAATGAACTTATGTCTTTCCATTTATCTTTAAATTGTTTGTGTGTAGTTTGTGTGAGCTCTGCTCTTCCAATTTTCATTCTACATGTACATATACTTCAATCTCTCATTACCCCTTTCTCCCATGCATAGCTTATCTTCAAATCTCCTCTGCCTGAGAAGACTCTTCTTTCATTGTATAATGGTCAAATATGTCATTCTCACTACAGCTCCAATTTCTCCCAAAAAAGATAACTTTCACGATGGAAAAATTGAGATTCTGCTTCTCTTAAAATCCATAGAATAATCTTTTAAAATCATGAATGGAATGCTTTTAAAAACTATTAACAGTCCATCATGCAGTCCATACTTAAAGGTAAAGACCAGTATTGGAAACGCCCCAATTTCAAAAAATGAAATGGAAGCTCTCATTGCCAATCATGTGAAAGAATATGTTTTGACTAATACATGATGATAAAAAATTTGCCGGGAAACCGCCTACTAATTCATATATTTGGTAAATTTGTTTCTCTCATGGTCTGTGAGAGATATAGGGTAGTCCCATATACATCTTTCTGTGTATAGTGCTTGTAACTTTACGAAGAATGGGCAAAATTTCTTATCATTTTGATGATTCCAGAACCTTGCAGATGCTATATGCTAGATGATCAACCTTTTCTGATCGATTCCACAACGTTTCTTTCACAATGCAATCGCATGACCATAACTGGTCTTTACCTTTAACATAATGAGCAGAGATATATTAAAGCAATCACCAAATAGATAGACAATATCTGATGAATTTTGTTATGATAATGACTTCTCCACACACAATTTGGGGCATATAGATTTATTTTTTTATATTTATTCCATTCTAAGAGAGCCTGAAAGTGAGAAAAAAAATCACAAGAGTTTTCAAAATGAATATTCTCAATAATAAAGCATAATAAAAGACGTATAGACAGCTTTTTATATTCATTTGTTAATAGAAATTACAGAAAGTGGAAATATTGTCTAGATGGCCACTACAGAGCTAAAAATAGTAGTATATTTCTAGGAGAATGAACAGAAACCTTTGAGCAATTACAATCTTGAGAAGAAACTTTTGCTTTAATTTAGTACTAACCAGAAGAAATGTCATTCTTTTTAGAAGACAGAATGCTCAGAGATAACTTAAACACGATTGCAACTACCTTAACAAAATTAACCTAAGACAATTTCAAAAGGCTTGTGCGTCACCTATTGAATGTGCGAACATGACATTGACGTATTACATGTACATAAGCCGATCATGATTTCCATGGGACATACAATAGGGTATTGAAATTTCCCTTGAGTTGATTTTTTTTTAATCGCTTGCAATCGTGTTCTTTACACTTCAAGTAGAAGCACTGCAAGAGAAAGATCCAACACATATATCCTAACAGATGGTATACCTGTGAGAAAATAATTCTCGGACATAACACCAAGACTTAAAACAAATCCAATGTTCATAATGTAAAAGACAAACTCAAATGCAGAGATGCCAACCTCTTGACACAAAAAAAAACAGAATGATTTTTTTTTTCTTTTTTTGGTGAAAAAAACAAACTATTTTAAGAGGTGATATCGTATTATCGTATTTCTCTCTTATTATCGTAATTAATACAATTTAATCGTACTGGTTGGCATCTCTGCAAATGCATACCTCTTATTACCATCTCAGCTCATCTTCTGGGGAAGATGTAGATCATAGAGGAAGATAAGGATTAGTGGGAGTGCTGCGAGAGGGCAACGTCCAAGCGAGCCCAAACAGGTGGTATGCCTGTGGGACACTGGACAGCAAACACATGATTAATTGAAGAAGCGAGCAAGCCTAGTGGGTGAGAGATAAGAAATAAGAACTACCACCGAGAAATCAACTCATCCATCTTGGTTTGACACAAGATTTAAAAGCACTCGCCTTCGCTCTCGTCCGTCTGACAGAAAATCATGCATTTTTCCAATATATCCATTGCCCTACAAGGCCCCTGCTGATGCATCATTATCATTGTATACTAGTAATGCATTTACATGTACGAAGCTACAGTACATGTAGAGCCTATAGTGGCAGCATTTCTTGCCTTCGCTCTCATCTTTACTGGTATCTGTTTGATTGGTACATATTTTTTTTTTTTTTTGTAATTCTCATCCTAAAGATATACAGGAAAATTGAATGACATGCTAATGTCTATTTTGTTAGTATCTAAAATCTCTTAAATGTTGGTTTCTATAATTTAACACTTTATTTTTGTGAGAATCCAAACTGTCTCTGTATGATAAAGCCAATACAAAGGAAAGGAAATTAGAGTAATAATCTGCGAGGTAATTTCCTTTCCTTTGTAAAATGCATGATTGTTAAACAATCATGCATTTTGGTAATCAATTAAATAGAATGATTTTAAAATTCAATGCCCGTGTAAGCGTTTACTCTTCAGATGGTTTTATAGCAAAGGTTATGTTATCCATTTTAAATGTTTGCCCCTTGTACACCCTAGTACTAGAGTAGAGTAGAAATATCTGAAGTAAAAACTAAATTTGTTCAAGACAAGATTCAAAGACAGGGACATGTAGATTCCCACTGCATCTCTTTTTTTATCAGACTGAAATATCACTGAAAGCAATGTACTCCCCCCGCCCTAGAGAGTGAGTGAGTGCAAATATTTGCAATTTACAAAATTGCCCTACATAGGTTTGTACCACACCACACCGACTACTCTACCCACTCAAATCAATACATTAAACACCGTAATACAGCAACGCTCGTCACAAGCGGGCATAGTTACATATCTAATATATTCATTCTATTTTTACAGCTGACCATCTTCCTTTAATAAGTTCCCTTGTGGAGTGCCTCTGGAACCCTTTCTCTTCGTGCTTAGCAAGATAAATGAATGAATTCCTGTGCAGTGTTTTAAGCAGAATCAATCTAAATGTCTGTTTCTAATGAAGTTATCTTTGCCTCACCACAAAATAAAATAATCAATTGATAGAAGATTGTTATTAAAAACGTTGTATTTACACATTTAAAAAAAATAAAATAGCTTGGATGAAGACACTGCTTTAGCCTTTACTATAAATAAGTTACTATTTAATTTGATCCCTACATTCTATGATGCTTTCCAGAGGCACAGTGCACTTGCATGTGTCTAGCACATGGTTTATGTATGCCGTGTGGGCAAGCTTGCGATATAAAAGGCACGAGGCAATTGCAAGCTTCGTCTTGCCTTTAAAGGAAGATTATGTTACAGCGGGATGTAATGCATATTTACACCATTCGGTAATTGGATTTACCGCCATCAGGTCTTCTTTTCAATGCATTTATATTGAGCAATGATTACGGGGATCTATAAATACAGACATCGCTATTGGCAATGAAGATGAAGGGTATCTAAAATTGTTTTGTATTCTTTTCCCAACCAAAAAAGGGGGATTTAAGTGAGATTCATCAAGACTTTATTCTCCTTGATATATGATTTTTCTCTAATAATTGATAATTCATATTTACTCTGAAGCTCTTTTTCATTATTAATCAAGTCCTTATGGCCTAGTCATGTGTGGTTTGGTGTGATGGTATAAACTTACAATTTTATTCCCTTTATAATGTAGATATACATGTCTGTGCATGTGTTTGTACATGTACTAAAAATTAGCATGATGCATGAATTTATTCTCCAAAATATATTGATTTTTCACATTGATAATATCTTGGAAATTCTTGCAAAAAGATCAAAGGTTTGATTTCCAATTTTCTTCATGACCATCAAACTAACTCCTTGACAGTTTGCACCAAAATACACTTCCAGTTGAAGTTCTGAATATTATTTTAAAGACAAAAATAGTTTCATAATAACTTCTTTTTAATATTCATGGGCATAATACATATAAAATTATTTACATACATGTATGTACCTGGTAATATGAAATCTGAGAAGAGCAAAAAATAAATACTTTTTCTGTCATTCTGCATCAAGAATATGATATAAACAATAGCAAAACATCAGCAGCAAATACAGCTAAAAGAGGCGTTTTCCCATGACTGATGCTGCAATAAATGTAAAGTACATGTACTTCTGTTTCTGAGTAAATGCACTAAAAGCATCATAAATTCTACATTCGCTTTATATCTAAAACAAAATGGTCTGCAATACCGACAAAGTCCTACTTCAGACAGAAACAATGGCACCTCACATCACTAGCCTAGAATAGCAATACCGATAATTGCTTTTGTTTGTGTACACGGTTAAAAGCATTAGTGGCAACTGGGGATGTCAACATGTGCAGAAGCAATAGAGTTGGCATACATAATTGGCGGCATATGGACTAATCTAATGGGTTTCTAAAAGCATGGACACATCATTACATGGAGTCTTTGTAAAGATCACTTGGGGACTATATTACTGAATATCTCTCTCAAACGATTTACCGCTTACTCTGAGAGCTATTAGGAGGCTCTTTACTGGGGAACATTGCATGTCATACAACAACAAAACTGCAATTTCACAAACATATCAAAACTAGATGGAACTTTGACTGCGCGCAGTCAAAAATGATGCCTCCGCCATAGAGCAATTTTACAAACCAAAACAGAAACAATTTTTAAATTCAAGTTTGATTGTAATCCATCTGTGGGTTTTAATGATAATGCATGCACAAGCTATTTTTGGCATACATAATGAGCCATGTGACCTTTGACCTTCGACCTGGTGACCCCAAAATCTAATCAGTTCATTGGCTCTGCAAGATACATACATGACTTGAGTTTGATAGTAATCTGTCTATTTGATCTCATGATAATGCGATCACAAGCTATTTTTTGATACATAAAGACCCCTGTGACCTTTGACCTGGTGACCCCAAAATCGAATCATTTCATTGGCTCTGCAAGATACATACATGACCTGAGTTTGGCAGGAATCCATCAATCGGTTCTTGAGATAATGCGATCACAAGCTATTTTGCATACATAATGAGCCCTTTGACCTTTGACCTTGTGACCCCAAAATCTAATCATTTCATTGGCTCTGCAAGATACATCCATGACTTAAGTTTGGCAGGAATCCATCAATCAGTTTTTGAGATAACGCGATCACGAGCCATTTTCGCATACATAATGAGCCCTGTGACCTTTGACCTTGGATCTCGTGACCCCAAAATCTAATCAGTTCATTGGCTCTGTGAGATACATACATGACTCAAGTTTGGCAGGAATCCATAAATCGGTTCTTGAGATAACGCGATCACGAGCCATTTTCGCATACATAATGAGCCCTGTGACCTTTGACCTTGGATCTCGTGACCCCAAAATCGAATCAGTTCATTGGCTCTGTGAGATACATACATGACCCAAGTTTGGCGGGAATCAACCAATCGGTTCTTGAGATAACGCGATCACGAGAACGGGACGTACGGACAGACGTACGGACGTACGGACGGACGTACGGACGGACGTACGGACGGACGGACAACCCGAAAACATAATGCCTCCGGCTACTTTGTAGCGGAGGCATAAAAATAAATGGGTCGCATATATAGAACATGAAAGTGGTTTCATTTTATTTCTCTCCTTCACAGAACTACCTTAATGTCATAAACCTTGTGTTGTTTCAAAATGTACTTCTTTACAACTCCACTTACATGTATTCTACTTCATTTTACGTTACTTTGCATCGCTGTCATATTTATTTTTAAAAAGATCATAAACAGATCTGGTGTTTCATTGTAATTTCTTTCACTCATCTTTGTATTTCATTTCTACATGTACCACACACTTTCTACAGGTCTAGTATTTCATTCCTTTTTCTATCTTTCTCAGTTTTTGACTCTTTTATTACATTTTTTGTTGTTTCCCTAACCACTATCCTCCTCATCTTATCATAACAGTATTATGTGCTCTATATTATTTTATGCTTCATGTGAAAAATGAATCATCATGTTGTCTGACACTGCATGCAAAGGCTTTCCCGAAAGACAAAATACAAATATACATTAATTAACATTAATTAAGTAAAGTGTACATGAATACGTGTGTGGGGGAGGGGGGTATCTTCCGCTTGATACCACCACCATCATGTAACGCAATTCCCGTCCTGCAAATTCATCATGTAATCTCCATCATGTGGCTTGTCAACATTTCTTTCGGTTCTACAAAGCGGGCGAATTTCATTAATATTGTCCAGCATGATGTGTCATGTACCGACTCTCTATTGATCTTGCAGCTCTCTCCATCGTGGACATTGTCCATTCATTAATTTCATTCCATGTAGTATGGATCATTGTGTAATGATAATCAGACAGGTCGACATTGGACAGGTTTCCTGTGAAGAACAAGGTTACCTGACAGAATACAGGACTATTGGATACCAAGCTTGTTATTAAAATGATACATGCCATGACATGTATTATTAGCTGGCCCTATACACTATTCACAAGTGGACTATTATATCATTGTCTCAGTGTATGCTAAGCCTGCTGCAATGAGACAAATTGTGTATTCTACAATAGGTAATCATCTTCTTTGGGGTTTTGGGGGTACTATTTCATGTGAAAGAAGATTAAAGAAAATTTTCATTTGAAATATCCTTGTAATGCATCTACATGTATACATGTATGTGCATACCCTATGCCTCAATACAAAATAAGCCATGTAGAAGTACATGTAGATGTGTGAATATTGACCTATATCTGACATGTAAGAAATTCATAGATACTTACATGCGGGACAAAATATGAGAAGAATATGAATATAATTTGTTTAATTAGCTAAACGTTGCAAATTAAAAAAAATATTACATGGGAATTCTTAACTCAGAATCAGTAGTAACTTCTTCAAAATCATTATTTTCAATATAAAGGCCTATATCATAACCTTTGTAATGCTGTCACCAAATGTTTCAATGCAAGACTTTCAAACTTGGAATACAATTTTACTCTGAATCACCTACGACATGTATATCAGAAATAACCCATGATAGCTTCCATTCACCAAACTCCACAAACATGAACCATGTTTATTATAATACAGTCTTGTGCAAAGGTCTCTAGACAACATTTGGTCTGGTCTGGTTACAAGACCATGGACTGAATTGAAGTCTGCCTGCTTCTTTATCCATCTCATCAGCTGTTTGGCTAAGTGGGCAGGGGCGGAGACACGGTGTCAATTGATGAGAGTAAGCCTACTCCCACACAGTCCTACACAGTCAAGGATAAAATGGCTTCTCAGGGCGGGCTGATCTCACTCTCGGGAGGTGTCATGGTCAAAAAGACTTCTAGAGAAATCCCCATTCATGAGCTATTTTTATTTCAAACTATTGCTAATTCTGATAATGCAATACGATGTGGTCTAGATAAATGTAGTATTGGGTAGTCATGAATTTTTATTCAATATTTTCAAGTACAAGAAATACAGGTACATGTTTATCTAACACTATTTTTAGGCTTTATCTTCAATGGAAAAATGACTTTATTTTTAGAAACCAAGGCCTGTATTCAATTCAATACTTAGGTACAAAATATAAGCTTTAAATTAGTATTTGGTTTAGATAAAATACTTCGCCCATTTTGGTATTCAATTAAAACTTTTGGCTAAGTAGTTTACCCTACATTTAAGACAGCTCCCTACAAGACTGAAGCCAATTATTTGGAGGCCTTGATTGGCAGGCATGTGGTTTTCTTACGCAGTATTATAACCTGCGCACAATTATATTAGCGCGCATTTATTGCGACGCATTAATTGTGCATTACTTTTGATAGACCGTGTGATGTCACAATGCTTATCAGTAAGTATTTAACTTAGATTTTGTCTCAGGGAAGTAAAAGTCTAAAATGCGATTTGAATATGAGATAAGTAAACTTCTTAGCTTAGCCATTTACTTAGTGATTTTCTTACGTAGTCTAAGTATTGAATTGAATACCGGCCCTGTACTCTAGCCCTTTGACTTTAATACTGATATAAATGTAATAAAACAAACACCTCAAATTAATCTTATCTTTCACCTCCCCCCCCCCCCCCCATTCTATTCTACCCTAACCCATTCCACATTGGTTGTATACTTATCGTCTGCATTATTATGAACTGACAGATCTGTTATATACTACTGTACAGATTCAGTACAGTATATTAGGTAGATGTGTGCATATTGACCTACATGTACATCTGAAATGAAAACCATTCCATATTGGCTGTATACCTATTGTTAGTGTATTTGAGAACCGGTGTTATTGAGAACCGACGAATCTGTCGTAAATATTATTGTACAGTTTGAATAGATGTGTGCATATATTGTAATAAAACAAACACCTATAATAATCTTATCTTTCACCTTTCCCCCATCCTCTTCTACATGTATGTACATGTACATGTACATGAATATAACATTCCACATTAGTTGTGTACATGTACATATCATCGGCGATACCGCCATGTACATTACATGTATATTACTGTACAAATTTGTTGGTTTACAATGCTGATGATATGTACAGTTGTATACATGTACACATACTATTCTGAACGGGTGCATGGAAATGTTTCATCATATTCTATCCTCTCACCACATTGTGATTACATTATGTTCTCCACCATGACTGATGGAAATAAATGCAGCCTAGCAATGCAAACAATGCCCAATCATACACTCCGCTGAACGTTAGTCATGTATGTAATCCACAAACTATGCATGGTACACTATGGTTCCGCAGTAGACATGTACAAGCTCTAGAATAAGATAATCGGGTCAGGTGATGCCGATGGTAAAATCCCCTCTTGAATTGAACATTGGTGAATCTACAGGACTTCATCACATACATGTAATCTATTGTATGAAGCCAGCTCATTCTACATTGTACATGTGCAGTCGGCCAATTTGTCATTCTATCGGTACGATTTTGCTGTTGACAAATTATGCGAAATGATAGCTGTCAAAAATAAATATGGTCCAGATTTGCAACAGTTTCTTGCAGGAAATTATACCATGAATTTTTGCAGCAAGCTCATGAAAGACCTGGGTCTTACTTTACCCACATGACAGTTTCACTAGCCTTCAATTTTGTGTAAAAATATAATATTTGAGCTAGGCAGAGAGATTAATATATTGACTTCAAACATTTGCAAGGTCAATTTGCAAAAGCCACTAATATTGCCCTATTTTTGTTTTATTCCTCTCACTGTCTTGTATCCCCAAAGACAAAATTGCAGCTACATATTTGTACATCCATGTACATGTAGGTCTACAAATGTACTAGTCACTTTACAACTGAAGGGGTTCAGTCACTTGCTTTCAACCATTCATATAAAACTCCATGCAACCAAGAAGCCAAATCAGCGCTTTCCCAAGCCACAAGACACTCGGTTTCTATGAATTCCCAACATACCAAAAATAGTTTCATTTCATTCAACAATAGCGATCTAGACCTGTATATATGATACTGTGGTATTGTGGCACTTGGCCGTGTTTACAAATGAGTACGGTACATTTGGTGCTCGTGGCCCTTTGACTGGTGAAGACTAGACCCCTATGGACTCCCTACTCTACATCAGGCCTGTCCTCATCAGCTCGAGATTGCCAAATAGTTCGCTATTTCTGATTCATCAGCTCGAGATTGCTAAATAGTCCCCTATTTCTGATTTGGGAAATAATCCCGAAGTTACAAATCACGTCTTTATTAGCTTGAGACTCGACCTAGAAACTTGCAACTCGAGCTCCGGAAATTAGCTCAAGATATTTTGCTCAGCGTTTGCGAGTCTTTGGGCTGGTAAAGCCGCACTGGACAAATAGCGGGATATTTTGCAAACTACTGGTAACTTAAGATATCTAGGGATGATTATCTCGACCAAATATCCCGCTAATTGCAACTTCGGGCTGATGAAAATGCAAGTTAGCTGGATAATTTGCGATCGGGGTAGTTTAAATAGCGGGGTATTTGGCAATCTCGAGCTGATGAAAACAGGCCTATGTATGTATAGGGGGAGAAAGGTCCCCCTTGGATCACTGCACTTTCACACACCTCTTGCTCAATGCATGGGAAAAGATTGTTCAGATCAACCATGATATAAGTCACCTCACACACCTTTGTATTGGGTGATTTCATCTTTGAAAATGCAATTTGACATTTACAGAAGAAGCTGTCTGCTCCTTCAGTGATACCATGCAGAAATTGGTATCAAACTGCCTAGACGAGAAATGCATTGGAAATTGTAAGGCAAAGTCATTACTTTTGGGTGACAAAAGGGGGAAATTATATATTTTCATTTCCCATAGATTTTGCAGTACAAAATGACAAGAAACAGTTAACATGTAGGCCTATGCAGGGACTATGGCTTTAAACATCCTGAATATCATGCTGTAGATTTCCTCCAATAGGTTCAATAAGAATTGTATAATAGAAATTGATGGGAAAAGTCCACCAAGAAACAGTAGGATCATGCAGAGAAACAAGGTCAAGAGTTCACCGAGAGGGCTGCTCATTGACCTCAGCCACCCCATTGACCTTACGAGGTCATGGGTTGTCAACAGGGTATGGAGTGGGTGTGGCCTAGGGGTGTAACTGTCTGGCTGATCTTAGCCCCTTGGGAGCTCTTATCACTGGCTTTGTTGTCATCCTGTCTGGGATATTTAGGGGGTTTGTGTAGTCCAGCCTCTGTACCGTTTTCGTTTAGCGCACCCAATCAGCTGATAAAATAACACACCCTCAACGTTGAAAGTAGACCTAGCCATTCCTCTAAATCTGGGTCCTGAATACGGTCCAGACGAATCTGCCATTCTCCCCCGGAATTCCGGGGGAGATTAACTCCGCCCACAAAGCTATACACGTTCGATGTACGCTGATTGGACGAAAAACCTGACAATCACTTTGGCGCATTACGTAATGTTCCGCCGCCGTCACGAAGCTACTATTCTTATTATAAGGATTCCATACTTGTTTAAAAAAATTAGGGTGGAGTGTTTATTACGTTAATGCATTTCAAATGTTTCTATGAATAAAAAATCCTCTGTTTGTTGAAAGAAATTAAAGTTTGAAGATTGTGGAGCAAAACATGAACTGACTATTGCAAATTGAAAAGAAACTGAACTATAAATACTAACGTCCTGACGCCTGATATCGAGTTTACACAAACTGTGCTCTTCGGGTTGGCTTTATCGAGTTGGTTTTCTGAGATTTACATTTACATTTCATAATTTTTGGAACTGTTGTTATCATCGTTTGTTAACCATAATCTGTAAGAACGTCTGTGGATAATCATCATCGTTTTACGGAGGAGAAGATTGCCGAAGCTTTGAAATATGGAGCTATACGAAACTGGGACTGAATGACTCTCGAATCTAACATTTATTTATGTTTTATTTATTACAATGGATAAAACAGTGAAGGGTATTCCGATTCAGTTATAAGAACTGCTTTCCAACGGAGCCCTCCCTCACCACATGATACAATCAAAATCAGTCAACATAAAAACAAAACATGAATGAAAACATCAATACAATTCAATATATAATAACAAAAAAAAATTTGTACATTTGGATTAAACTATACATGGAGCGCACATGAGATGCACGGCGAGAACCCCCCCCCCCCCCCCCCCCCCCACAGTAATCAGATTGTCGTGTTTTTTTAAAGCATGTTAGAGAAATGTTTACATTGTTTCTTGAAATTGTGACTTGCAATTCTGGACGGACAATGGCAATTTCCGGTGAATAAAAAGGATCATTTTTTTGTATTCTGTTTTAGGAAATGGTATTTGTCGAAGGTTTTGGGTGCATGGTATATATGGCGAGCATTATATACGATAGGTCGCATAACAGACAATGGTCATCATATTACAATTAAAGTCACCAAAAACAATAGTGACAGAATTTGTGACAGAAAATACATCATTAATATTTTGTTATAGTATATTAAAGAAAATTGAAGAGTTGCATCACTGGATGGATCTATATCTACAAAATAGGACTGCTTTGGTGCCTTTTTACTTCTAAACACATCAGTTCAATCTTGTGACATTCAGTCCAAATCCGTTCTTCTTAAGTAAGATATATTTTCCTTTATGTGGCAAGCCACTCCTCCTCCAACTAACCGGCCTCTATGTTTAACCACACTTATCCAGGCACAGTCCTTGTTTTCACGAAGTGACGGTAGTGAGGAAAATCGTAACGCAAAGTGAATGCAATTTTTTTTCACTACCGTCACTTCGTGAAAACAGCGACGCGGATTTGATTCATAGTGTCATCGTTTAACTATGTTTCGGACTAACTGAACAAATCGTATGTATTATTTTGTCAACAAATACTGAACATCGTTTACCTAAGTTAAGCTTCTGATATTAACATGGGTAATTTCCATCCCTTTTCAATATGGAAATTCACCATTTCTTGTTTCTCCTACCCTTTACCTATATTTTGATCATATTTATCACAATTATTGTTTCCTGCATAATTATGTAGATGACTCATCATTTTAATTTCGGATCGGCGTGCGCTCTGCAACTAAAAACGTTATAAAAACAACGAGACCTTACTTCGCGCACGGGGCTTTACAGCTGATTTATCAAAAACGCAATTAATAAAAAAAAACAAGATAATATCGTAATTTGCAAGGCAATATATCATACAACCAGTTTGGGAGCACTTTTTACTCACAATTTTGAGGATATCTGCTCTCAAAATGTAGATTTCCAGACCCTTATCGGTAAGTTGATAATTTTTCGGAACGGACACAAAATAATGACTGCAAAATTTACCGATCTTTTGTCAATATTTTCTCAATTTCGCACCCAATTCCAAAGAAAATTTCATCTCTGGTTAATTTATGTTCCTCTTTCCACTATAGGCCTATATATTAGATTTTCGAAATCTTACCGATTTTTGAGATAGCGAATTACTGAGGGCACACGCGAACTATGGTCACGCGTCCATACCTGTAAGGATTTTTATCAAGGGGGTGTTTAGAAATTGGATGGCATCGTTAATGTGACCCCGCGAGGTAGCGAAGCAACCGAACAGGAAAGTGGTCGGAGGGGGTAATTCCATCCAACGTCGTGAATTTCGATATCCTTGCTTTAAAAACCTGTGGTTTTCCTGCATTTCAAGTTTTCAAGTTTGTTTGTTGTTGCTCTCTCCACATTTTACAGTATAGAGACAGACATATGAAATAGAAATCATATAGCTATGGTAACGGTATATAATCAAGTTACAAAGAAACTCAATTCACATGTCCGATTAAGTACGGGAGCCTATTCACATACAAGCTATGCTTTTTATTTAGGCTCCCCACATTTTACATTGTTTTACCTTGCCCGTTATATCTACATATTTTGAAATTTCGTACTTATTTTCCGTACATTATATTTGATTTGAAATCTTTAATTGTTTTTCTTCTTGTGTGAAATCTACTCTTATAAAATATACGCCTGTATAAAAATAAAAAATTGAAAGAATATAAACTGTTTTTCTGTAAAATGTGGAATAAATAAAACTTCAAGTAAAATGTGAGGAACCTATATTAAAAAATGGTGCTTGTGGATTATAGGTTCCTAATAAAAATAGACATTGTAGATTATAGGAGTAGGAAGCTTTCTTGAAGTTGGGGAAGGAGCGTTGACTCGGAAGCTCTCACCCTGAAATCACATCACCAGCGCGATGTGTGAAGTCCCTTTATGCTGGGGTCCAGGGGCCTTGGAAGCTCTGGGATCCTAGATTCTCTCCGGTGCAGGCACGTAGCCACGGGGGGGGGGGCACGGGGGGGGCACGGGGGGGGGGCACGGGGGGGGGGGGCACGTGCCCCCCTAAAATTTCCAGGATCGGTTGAAATTTTGTAGACCCCTTTTTGTGACCTCGATCGATTACATGTATGTGCCCCCCCCCCCAAATATCAAACTCTGGCTACGTGCCTGCTCCGGTGCAGTATAAGCCTTATTTTAGTGCATTTTATGACATTTTTTCAGAGCAATTTACAACCAATTTATGAATTTAAAAATACCAAATGGAAATTGTAGACATTATATGGGGAGTATAGCCATGTGAGATTATATAGGTTTTGTTCTTCGAGATTTAACAGTTTCCTCTTACCGTGGACAAGTGCCTTGCAGAGCAACTTCCAAAGTAGGGGGGCACCAACAAAAAGGGTACTTTACGGAAAAACGGGCACCTACAAAGGGAAACCTCAAAGCACAAATATACAATTATTGCCATATTGTACCCCTACATTGTGATTAGATTATTAGGGATGATTTCATCGTTTGTTTCTCTCTTTAAATTGCCCAAGATACTGCTTAATCATCATACTTTGCAGTTGGGTGTGATGGTATGAACATGACTTTGTATTCGTGGAATTCTGTCATACTTAATGTGAACCCATTCCCCATACTTTGAACATACCGAAGAGCTTTTTGATTTCGTTTCACTGGCTTACTACAACAAACACATGGATACTTGATGCCCATATCGAAACATGAAAATCAACATTGATTAAATAAAGAACAATATTACACCATTAAGATAAATGATGTAGAATATAACATCTATCATTATCATTGTTATTACTATCATTACTTTTTTTTAAATCGTTTTTTGTTGTTGTTGTCATTATTATCATTATTATTAATAATCCTATTATTATTCGCAATTTAGGTTTATTCCACCTTTTAATTGGAACATGAACTATGCTCTACGAACGTCAAAATAAACATGTCCAAGATAGATATAATTTACATATTCTTCTTCCTCCATCCGTCTCTTTCGTCCGCAGATATCTGTTCGTTCCTATTTTCACCACTTCCCACTCAATATATTGCCTCATAAAAGTCTAAGTGAATGAAACAAGGCAACACTTACAATACTGTTCACAGACTAGGTTTTCCGTTATAATATTAACATGAATAATGCTCTACAAAATAAGACTTATTTCTAAGCGAATGGTTTATTCAAGTCGAAGAGATTTTTCAACCGGGCACAAACCTTTCAGATTTAATAACGAATATCATGAGGCTCAATATTTCAGTATCGCATACTCTCTTAAGTTCTAAATCCTTCTTCAGACTTAAACTGTTTTAAGTATTTAAAGCTTCATTTAATCGAATATACGGTTAAAAGTTTTAATGAAAGTAACTTTTGCAAATAAATCATTTAGGACTTAAAAACTTCTCGTACAATCTGATTGATGTCACTTGCGCGCTCACAGCCAAAAGTAAATCGTATTGGACCATCCATTAGACTTTTTGCCGCTCTTTGCTCACTCTCTATAGATGGAAATAAAATAATAAGCCAAAAGAATTGGGAATAGGCCCACTCTTTTAAGTTCTTCTTAAACCACGAATGTCTTTCGTCCACTGATGTTCGTTCTTATTTTCCCCTGCCGACACCTAAAGTATTCCGACCCCCTGTTCAGATCATCATGTTCCCAAACAAGATTTCTCCTTTTCCCGTCCTTCGGGAAAAAAAAACACGTAAGAATGATATTAAAGGTAATACAAAGTTTTGGGAAATTTTGAAAATTGGGTGGATAGTGAATCTTTACAATTTTGAGATATTTGGATGCCCCTGTGGATATATTATAAGCACTGAAAAAATTAGCCCCTAAAACACTTCTGTTCTCGAGAAAAATTGAATATAAAAATGTACCGGTGCTCCCGGTAAATTTTGATACATTTCAAATAGCGCCTATATATGGCCGTACAATGGTAGTTGCGACCATGAAAATCTCATAATATGTAATTGTGATATATAATTTCCAAACGGGAATAGCTAATCGGTCGATTTTAGTCAAGAAACATTGTTTCATAGCTAAATTAATATCTTGACCTTGAGAGGGAGCTATACAATATAAAGAGTTTAGTATTTATAATTTCATAACTTCAGACTCGATTTCAACCGCGACAACGATCAATGAATATTGTAGGAATGCATATGCTTCCAATATTTTAATTTGAACAGAATTCATGACCCCATACCAAAACTTTGTAATACCTTTAATCTTGGTGGTCCAAATTCCTAATACTAGCTCAATATACCCCAAAGAAAATATGAAAGTTTGCCCCGTATAACAAATACATATAAATAAAATTTGTCTGCATGTGGCTCATCATTCCAACGAGTACGAGTCATGAACGAAAGAGAATTGTATAGAGACATATTTAATAATATGTGCCGTGTCAAATGCCTGAGCGTTTTTATGTTGAATTAAGTGACCTTCATATCATTATAATTGATAGTATCATTATTTCGTTAAACGAGGTACTTTAATAAAAGTCAAAATATATATAGGCCTATGATCATATAATATAATCAAAAATTATATAATAATTCTACCTTTTTTCAACGGTTTACAAATCATTTCAACTTAATTGACAAATGCAGGAGACCACCATCTTAAATTTACTGCTGATTTATTCATGCAACGAGAGATAATGGCAGTGATTGCAAGTCAGAATCTTATTGAATTCAGACAAGAATACAGTTTGCATGCATGTGAAGAGATCAGGGAGTTGGGCTCCCTGGTAGTAGGCCAAACACCAGTAAGTGGCTAAAACCATGGACTTCCACCCAATGTGTTTTCCACTGCATCGGGGCAGTGCGTGTAGAGTTTCAGCATGGTCCAAGGTTTCAGGCAGGGCTGACCTAATCCTAATACAAACAAAGCTCGACGATGTTACTAATGCATATTCATTGGGGCATAAGCGAAGGCACTACGTCAGCATACATTAGCGCGAACTTTTGACCCCCGACACTGGCAGATTCGTCTGGACGTTCGTGTGGACGGAAATTTGGGGATTGCGCGATCAGTGGAGAGACCGCGATGTGTGTGGGGGATAAAAAGAACGAACGGACTGAATCTCGTGTGGACGGAAATTTGGGGATTGCGCGATCAGTGGAGAGACCGCGATGTGTGTGGGGGATAAAAAGAACGAACGGACTGAATCTGGACTAGGGTTTGTGTAGTGGTAGTTTTTATGGGAGGTTTTAAGTGGTGGATATATGGCCAAGTAAATACAGATAAAGGCTACTGTGTTTATCAAAGGGTTTGATACCCATGTCCAATGGTTTTCAGGACTAAAAGGATTCAGGAAGAAAGAAAATAGGAATGTTCAGCTTGATAGAAGAATCAGAAAGAAAAAAAAAAGGTACTGTAATCTGTATTAGTATTACATGTACATTTAAATGCAAGTCCTCCATGCAATAATGTGTTTGACGAGTAGCCCAACTACATGATGCACGTCTACAGGCCTAATTGACAATTTATGTATGTAAGTAAATATGTGAACTGTACATAGATATGTAGGCTACATGTTACAGGTGTAAGCAAATCTCCAATCCTTGCATGACCCATCAAACACAAACACTTAGATATTACGGGATTGTATTGATAAGGGGAAGTAACACTATAAAAAATAACTCCCTTGAAGACATCTCTGGCATAATTGATTAAAATAGTTCCTTCTTCTCATCCATTTAGTTACACTTACATACTTGGGATAAGTCTTAAATCTAGGATTCTAGGGGAATTCCCTCTTTTTCTCATAGACATTGATTGCTGTCTGTTCTACATGTATGTTGGACTACAGATCTTGATTCTTTCCTTCCTTCCTGCATATGGCACTATTAAAAATACAGGAATTACCCAAAAAATTACAAGCCTTGACCTTGACTAGAAACCATTCATATTACAAATTTCCAAGAGGACTTATTTTTTAATCTAATAATTTCCCCCATTCTGATCTACATTTTTTGTACATGTATACCGGTATGCACAATGCATAGTGTTAAATAAGAATAAACCTTGATTCCAGACGAATGAAATGGGCCGCCCATCCCCATCCTCTCTAGCTCTCTCTCTCTCTCTCTCTCTCTCTCTTTCTCTTTCTCTCTTCATTCGCTTTCTTTAAATCAATATTCTTTCCTCAGATGTTTTAAACTATCTATCTAACTCTCTCTGTTTTTTCCTTTGCTTTCCCTTTTGTTTATTACTCCTTTAAATCTTTATATGTTGGTCTATCTCTCAAATAACCCTTTGTAGTACCTCCTCATCTAGCCTATCCGATAGGCGTCGGGCTAAATGGCAAGTGTACTAATCGCGTTATGGAGACTGACATCGGCGCGGGCGACAGCCCGAGCGCCTATCGTCACTGGTCAACTCATCATTATTCATATATGTGTATCGTATGTGTGACGAGCGCATTTCATGCATGATTCATAAGACTAGCCTTATTTGGTGATCGGCCACTTTGATTCAACCAATCAAATATCATCTCCAGGTTCCTCATCGCTCATTGGCCTATTTTGGTCCATGCTACATAAATATTCATGAAAGAGCTTTGCAGGGGGTTTGTAGATTTTCTACGAACGAAACACTGAAAACAAAGAAAATAAAACTGAGTGAGTTGACCAGTGATGATAGGCGCTCGGGCTGACGCCCGCGCCGATGTCACTCTCCACATAAACGCGATTAGTATACTTGTACAGCCCGACGCCTATCGGATAGGCTACTCCTCATCATGCTCTACCCTGCCCCATCTCTACATGTACATATCTACATGTACATGTACATTTCTTCATCTCTCTCTCCCTCTCTCTCTCTCTCTCCCTACCTCCCTCCCTCCTCTCTTTCCTGTCTCTCCCTCCTTCTCTCTTTCTCTCTTTTCTCTCTCTCTCTCTTCCTTTCTCTTTTTCTTTCTCTCTCTCTCTTTTTCTCTGACTGTGAATCACCATGGAATCACTAAGGGATGACTAGTACATGTAGGTTGCCCATGCATCCATACACATCTCCATGTATATAGTTCTGTGTACATAATCCTGACCAGCTAATACACAACTCAGTGGTAGATATACATGTACATGTATACTGTACACTGTATACAGTGGTAAGGTGCTCTGCCCGTCTCTATGGATTATTGCTACAGTCGTTGAGAGAGTTCTGGGATCATTTTCACCACAGGAAATAATAGCGGCATTCATCTATCTGGCCTGCCTGAGAACCAGCATCCACTCTGATGAAAAGAATGGAGAATACAGCTTGAGGCTGTCACCATGGCAACACAACCTTTTTTCTGTGAAATGAGAGAGGGTTACATGTAGAAACCTCGAACCAGGCATATATCTAGTTCTGTAGACCATATCACTTTCTCTCTTTCTCTTTCCTTTCTCTTACTCTTGTCTCATCAATTTGAACATGATGGTGATGAAAAGCACAAGCCTAAAATAAATATCAAACATTGAATTAAAGAGAGAGAGAGAGAAAGCTATTCACTGAAAAATTAAGTTCCCCAAAGACATGTACCGGTACACTGATGTAATCATATCCTAGTACTATTAACAAAGGTTTACTTTAGTCTTTAGACAGCTGTCCACATGAGGAAGTTCTTCACTCAAAATACAAAGTAGATCAATAAATGAACAGGATGCCGATGGGATGGTAAAACCAAAACCTACCTAAATATAATCTAAATCTAATTTTACAAAATATACATTGACCACAGATAGCTTGCACTATTGTTCCTCTGTCAGGGGTGGTAGTGAGCACTAAAATAAAAAATAAGTTTTTTTTGTTTTCCCCTCAACCACGCCCCTCCTTGAGTAAAAAAAAGAAAGAAGAGAGGATTCGCAGGGAATGGCATCTAACAACATTCCCCCCTTTCGAGTAAGAAAATTAGGGAAAAATTGGGGAAAATTTGGGGAAAATTAGGGGAAAATTGGGGAAAAATAGGGAAGAATAGAGAAAATAAGGGGGAAATCAAGAAAATCAGGATAAAATAGGGAAGAAGAAATAAAATCTGGTTAAAAAAAAAAAAAATCTGGAAAAAATGGGGAAAAAATTAAAAAATCGGGAAACCGATTTAAAGCAGGTTTTTATCAGGCCTGCATTGTACACGTCTATAACATCACCTGTGACATTTTTCCAAAAATACCTTACATACAAAAATTACAAATGATACAATCATGGTGTGGTTCCTTTTGGGGAGGAGATGTATCCCAGCTATTAAACCTGCTTATTGTTATAACATTTAAGAAGGTAAAGAGATATAATGTGTAGGAAGAGAAGTTTTTTTTTTTTTGTATATTATTTTGTATTGTTTCACAGCAGATTGTGTATGATTTGCAACAAAACTCAGAATTTCTTCACTTGTATTATTTTGTCTCTTTTTCCCCCAGAATTAGGTTAGGCCTCCTAGAGCTACAGACATAACTCCATGCCATGACACCCCCCCCCCCTTTTTTTGTTTTATTCCACAAAAAATGTCATTAATCATACACACAGTCATGTATATACATGTATATACACAATAGATACACGTCTTGTCACAGGCAATATAGATTTTAAAATTCAAATAAGAGTTCAAGGGATTTGCAGTGTTCTACAAGTATGTGACAATCTATCATTTTGTATCTTCTTGTAACCGACACTGTCACCAATACAATGGGTTATAGAAACAAACTGTCTCCTTTGATAATGGCCTTGTTTCCCCCTTAGATGGGACTTCTAAACATGAATAATTAGTATTCTACTCTTCATGGTGTCACATTAAAAGCATCATGTTCTAATTTGAATGCTCTCCAAACATTATTAATTGTAGTTTCACAACCACTACAGTCGGGTTTGATTACGATTTGAATTTGATTAACAATGTTATAAATTTGAAGTTCGTTTAACACTCATAATATAATGTCTACAGTATACCTGTATAATTGCTGTATTAACTATAATGTACAGTAGATCGACATGTCCAAGGCCCTGAATTTTGTCCCATTTCCAACATTAGTTTAAAAAGCCCTTAAATTTCCTAGAGAAATTAAAATTATATGGTGTAGAGTGAAACATAAATAAATGTTGGTATACATGTATGACTCAATATATATATTCTTGTCTATTTCTGGGCTTTATGCTAACTTCAATACAAGAAGGTAATGAAGTCATCATCAGGATTTCTTGAAAAGCAGGTCCACTGGCTTTCAGTGGTACTAAATGAAAATACCCTGTTAAAAGAAATCATGAATAGATAAAAATGAAATAAAATAATAAATGAATACTATTCACAAATTTCCAATAGAATATCATTATTCACAACTTCACAACTTATAGTTATACCTTTTTTAGAGTGTATTCTTTCAGGAATATAAATGGGGGAAAAGGTAGTGAACTCATCACCATTCACAAATTTCCCCAATGAGATTTCCACGGCTGCTCAAATAGAATTCATTTGTTATTTTGAGGATAATAGAATAGCCAGTTATTACCATTGATGCATTCATGGCAGAGATAGATGCAGGTGTATGGGAGGCTTTTGACTTCAGGCAATAATTATTCTCATTGAACAAACCTCCATGACACAGAGGAGAGTTCTGATATGACCTTTGAGTAACCTTACTTATTAATACTAGGCATTAAACAGGGGAGCAAAGACTAATAGGATTTAGTTGAATTTCTTAAAAACATAGAGATCTTCATACATGCACTGGATTTAATTTCTTCAGCTTCAATAACAGTCCAAATTAAATTAAAATCCAGGTGTATGAAACTTATTTTTCCCTTTGACCTATGGCTATGAGAGTGCAGAGTACCTGCATACAGGCAATATTTACATTTATCAACTCAGAATCAATTTCCTCAGACTGATTACAAATAATGTGGAAATGGAATTGGCTGTTTGACTGACTGTAAGTTAGTTAGTAATTACCAACTATCATCAACATAGCCTAAAGCTGTAAAGCATCGCATCAAAACTAAGAAGCTACAAAGATGCAGTACTCATCTATGATTGAATATTCACTTCTTTTTTTTTACCCCCACCCACCTTTACAATGTACTTGTAACTATCTCCCTCTCTTTCTCTCTCTCTCTTTGTCTTTTTCTTTGTCTTTTTCTTTGTCTTTCTCTCTCTCTCTCTCTCTCTCATGCTCTCCCTCATCACCTCCTCCTCCTCCTCCTCTCCATCTCTCCCATCCTTATCCAGCACCCTATCACTCTCTCTCTCTCTCTCTCTCTCTCTCTCTCTCTCTCTCTCTCTTCTCCTCCTCCTCCTTTCTCTCCCTCTCTCTCTCTCTCTCTCTTTCTTCTCCTCCTCCTCCTCCCCCTTCCTCTCCCTCTCTCTCCTATGTCTCTCCTCTGTCTTTCCCCCACCTTACCCTGCACCCTCTCCCTTTCTCTCTTCCTCTCCCATTCTCTCTTCCTCTCCCATTCTCTCTTCCTCTCCCCCTTCTCCTTTCGCTACCGATGGATGATAATGAGTCAGCAGGACACTCGCCCTCTCTGCACTTGGCCTTGCTTTGAATAATGCACATTATGCACGGACAGTGTTCGGTTCCACTAGGGTTGGACTCGCTACCGGTGGGTTGGGTCGCCTGCTACATGTACACCTATGAGGGTGAATACACTATCACTCATTAACACAAGCTCTCATCACCCCCCCCCCCCCTCCTCCAGCCCTCCCAACCCTTTCTCAATTCATTCAAAATTAGTAGTGGATTCAGTGACTGGATCCAGACATTTGTAGCAGAATTCACAATTGTGCTTTTGTATGCTGGAAGGTTGTTTGAATGACAATGATATATCACTGGTATTATCAGATTGTAGTAGAATCAAAGAGTGTGGGAGTAGATATTGTGCTAGTGTGTGTGCCATATGACCTGAATGGTGTCCATTCAAAGTCTAGGTAAGTCAAGATGACAATATGCAATAGGCATTGCCCTTTACGGATATACTCTACAATAGCTGAACTACAACACTTACGAGAACGCACTTTTGACACTTTCCAAGTGGATGAATCTACAATACATGTATATCTCTTGGGTGATACACATAGAAAGCCAGGCCTATCAATAATACATCAATACCCTTTTTATCAAGACAACGCTGTTAATATTTATAACCTTTATTCTTTATCCTCGAAATTCAAATTTCTAATTCTAATATGTTATTACAGGGTTTCATAACCTGTAATATCCTAAGTACTTCAAAATTTGAGTTGATTTCTATCAAGCTAACTTTTCATGCTAAACACCAAAGAGCAATATGTTTTTTAAAAAGTAATTATGTAAATAAGTTGATCAAATATTTGACTACCAATTATAATATAAATATACTGTATGTGCCAAGTTACTGCCAACCATTAAAGAATTTGTCACCACAGACAAGATGTTGTCATAAATTTCCAAACAACCGTTTAGCAGATTGGTTTAGATTTGAATTTCTAAAAAGAAAATGTACTACCTTAAATCCGTCAAATCAAGATACATGTACCAATCAAGCTATCCATCTATAATGTACAAGTACATCTACAATGTACGTACTCAAGAAACAAAATGTCTCTACAGACTACTGTATTGTGGTATGCACATTATGCATGAGAAAACAGTAACCAGGTCATTGACACGTACACCTGAAAAGAGGCCAAGCTAGGTCATGCTTACCTAAAATACGAGTACAAGGAAAAGAAATAAAGTGCAAGAAAAAGAATTGCAGGAATAAGGAATTGGTTAAAACAATACAAGGAAATAATGTGCAAAGATCATGGAGATACAATGTACATGTAGCCTCTAGAGTTTCAGCGTTCCAACTAAACAAATTCTTTATGATGGAAACTACAAGTGGAGTTGCCAGTAAGACATCTCTGACCATGGAAGAATCCTGGATGTTGGCCTCTAGCCCTCTACAATGCATGTGAGGAATAAATTGTATTTCCTGGTGCTTATTTAACATTAAACCTACTGTACATGCAGGGCCTACATGCCTATCTCTTTTATCACCCCCCCCCCCCCCCCCCCCCCCCCCCCCCCCCCCCCGCTGGAACCATGGTGCCTCTGAATCAATCCTATTCCATCTCACGTATAGAAACACACTAGACAAAATATAATTACCTGGCACACAACATGTACATGTACAAGATACTTGTGTGATGTGAACAGTCACCCCATTTCACCCCACCCCCTTTTTTTTCTCTTAATCAAAATTCTAAGTTTTACTGGATTACTGTAAACTGTATTAGTGCCATTACTGGAGACGTTTGAATTGTTGTAGTCTCTTCATGAATATTCCTATTCTTGTATAGTCTTGCAGCCTTCTGTCATAGCATACCCAGGTGAGCTGGTATAACGTAGCTCCGGATATGCAGCAAGGAAAAGAGCGTGAAATGTGATTAGCAATAGCTCGCGTCTCTGACAGAGCCAAGGGAACCAGAGATAAGAGAGAAAGATGAAGAGAGTGAGAGTGAGGGAGTGGAAGAGAGA